>SJYC01106268.1:0-14757 GCA_006408675.1 Madoqua kirkii | reverse complement strand
CAATGGGACAATGGGCACTCCTTTCAGGGGACCCCTTTGCCCCCACAGAAGGGAGTCTGCAAGTTCCTTCCAGGGTGGGTTGGGGGCAGGGTGGGGGTGGAGTGGGAGGTATGGGCCATTAAACAGCCAGCATATCTCTTCGGGGGATTTTCCTTTAGAGAATCAGCCCTCCTCCCAGGCAGGGTGCCATACACAAATAAGCACGGGTGAGCGTGGGAAGTGTCTCTGAGTGTCCTGGGGTCGGGGGTGTAGTGGGAACCTGAGAGGTCCTCAGGGCCTCGCCACAGCCTCCCTACCTTCCACAGACTGTGGGTAGATAGATGCCCTGGCGATGCTAGTCTATATTGATCACCCTCTCCTAGGAGCTGTTCAGCACCTAGAGTCTTGGTCTCATGATTAAGCATGCACTTATACAACGCTTCAGCCTGGAGGCAGCAAAGTGGGGTTGAGGGGAAAGGCCATTTGGCAACAAACGCCTCCCCTCATGGCTGAGCTCTGCCATTTGTGGTCAAAGTGACCTTGGCCAAGCCCCCAGGTTCTCCCACTATAAAATGAGAAGTGATAGCAACTAGGAAACTTTTAAAATGAAAACTATGCCATACGAGATGAAAAGGCTCTATTCTTTTTTTCAGCTGATATGAAAATTCCTTGTCTTAAGACACTCTTGATACCAAGAATAAGAACACTCCTTAAATTAGTACAAGGAGGTTTAGTAATAGGATTCAAAGGGCTCTCACAGAACTCAGCTAGAAAGAAACTGCTGGTGGTGGGGGGGGGGGGTAGGAACTGAGTCTGGAAGAGCTGGAAATGAGGGGGCAGTCTGTCTGTCTCTCCCTCAGGCTGGGGCCTGTGTCTGCCCCTCTCTGCCAGTGTCTGAGTGACTGCTGCGTTCTGTCTGCACCCTGGCTCTTCCTCGGTTCATTTGCCTGTTTGTGCATGGCACTGTAGGGCTGTACCAAATGGTAGCACCACCTCTGAAAAGTGATCTGATACCTTCAGGGCCCACATTCTCAGATTGATTTTATGTCTCTGAGTTCAAAGTCTCAAAAGAGAATCGAATTGGTTTTGCCCTTGATCAGGCATATTGCTGTGATCAGTCAGCAGTGGCCACGGAAGTTGAGCCATGAGGAATGTATATGTTCCCCTTGCCTACTCCTTAGGCAGGGACTATGGATAGATACATGTGGGGATTTAACTATAGCCATCTCTAGAATATTCCTTATGTACCATGTCAATATTTTTCTGAGTATGCTGGGATGCTTAACCCAGAACCCTGAACCAAAAAAAGTACTCAAGACATAGTTGCTGACTGAGGAAAAGTTACCTTCTGCTAGAGCTCTGCTTTGTTTACCCTCTTTGCCTACCATTAAGCTTCTCATCTGGAGTGTATGTTTTCATGGAATGGTGATCATAGGCAAAGGGCTATTTTTCTAATATATAAAGAGTTCCTAGAAATCAGTAAGAAAAACAGTGATCCAATAGGAAAAATGGGTCACAAACATGAACACACAGTTTACTGAAAAGGAGGCCAAAATGGTTTGTAAACATATGAAGTGTTCATGCTTATGATAAGAAAATGCAAACAAAACTACACAGAGGTATTCTTTCTCATCTACCAGACTGACAAAAACGGATAACATACTGTTTACAAACAAGTGCTCTTATGCCTTGTTGTGGGAGTGTAAACCAGTCCAGTCTTTATACAGAGACATTGGCAATATCTATCAAAATTTCAAATGTCATATCCTTTGATCTGGCAATTCCACTTCAGGGAATTTATCTACTTGCCTCTATCTTATATGATGTATCAGTTAGTCATTGCTGCATAACAAATCTCCCTCCGTTTTAGTATCTTAAAACCACAACTCAATTATTTCTCACTACTTGATTGTTGGGGGTGCTTCTGCTGATTTAAGGTAGACTCAGCTACTCTTGACTAAGTTCACTTCTGTATCTGTGGTCAGCTGGCAGACTGGCTAAGAGCTGGCTTGTCTAGGACAGCCTCAGCTGGGCCACTGAGCCCTGCACCCTACATGCTCTCATACTCTAGCATGCTAGCCTGAGCTTGTTCTCGGCTAGCCTGGGCATGTTTCATGGCAATTTCAGAGAAATGAAAGAAGAAATTAAAACCTCAAGTATGTTTTAAAGTGTCTGCTTATGCAAGTCTGCTAAACAAGTTACATGGTAAAGTACAGATTTAAGGGGTCAAGGAAAGGCACTGTGCCTTTTTAGTGAGAGAAGCAGCAAAGTCAAGGGTCAAAGGGCAGGGACACAGGAAGAGCTAAAGGCTTGGGATCATCAATGCAACGACATATGTGTTCATATGGTTACTCACTGCATTGTTGCTTGTGATAGAATCAACCAAATGGCCATCCGTAGAAGATGGACTAAATAAACTATGGCATCCACGAGCTGGCATCATTTGCAGCTGAACAAAGAATGAATAATCCCCCTGTGCATGAATGGAAAAATCCTGAAGGTAGCTGAAGTGAAAAAAGCCATGTGCAGGGGGGTGTGGATAGTATGCTACCTTTTATGTAAACAGAGGAGAGAAATAAGAATATATGTATTTGTGTTTGCTTGTATTTGCATAAATTAACTCTGGAAAGAGAAATAAGAAATGAATAGTGTGGGGAGCAAAGAAAGGGAAAGTCATAGGGTTGCTTGGCTTTTAGAAGTCTTCGCAGATCTAAAAAAAAAAAGAAAGACAAGCCTGCAATGGGGAAGCTGAGTAATTATTCCCAATTTAAACCTTGGTACCTAACCTGCTTTGCCCTTTGTGAATCTGTTTTGGGAAACACCCTCTCTCTAAAGGTGAAAGGGCAGGTGTTTCCGCTTCTGGGGTGTGCTGTCCCTGAGGACTGACAGAACATTCCCCACCCTCGCTTATGACCAGGCGCTGACATTTCCAAAGGATGCCACAGGCATTTTCCAGACACGTTTGGGGCTGACTTTGAGCTGAGATGTGTTCCTTGGCTCTTTGAATGTCAATGTGCTGGTCTGTGAGAATAGGATCCCATTTCTCTGAACGTGTCTGGAGCCATGTGGTAATGGGTTTCCGTGTGGTTATGTCGTCCTCCTCATCAAGCTCTGGCAATAACAGCAGATTCACTCCTGAGCCTGTGGTCGAGGTCAGCCAGACGCCTGCAGGGGCATAACGCAACCTGCAGCAGGACCGAAGCTACTTAGAAGCGTCGCTCAAGCTGTCAGTGTGTGTGTGTGTGTGTGTGTGTGTGTGTGTGTGTGTTAGTTGCTCAGCCGTGTCTGACTCTTTGCGACCCCATGGACTGCAGCCTGCCAGGCTCCTCTGTCCATGGAATTCTCCAGGCAAGAATACTAAAGTGGGTTGCTGTTCCCCTCGGTAGCCCCTTTCAAACTCCTAAAGCTCAGAATTCGACTGAGTCACAGTGCACATGCCCCTTCCTCCCCTGCTGCCCGCCCGCAGGGCACAAGAAGGGATGCAGGAGCTGCCAGATTGGGCAGCCTTTGGAGAGATGAGATGACCAGTCTGTGCCTGCACCTGTTCTGCAGCCATGAGCAGCTGCCACATTCGCTGCCACCTCACGCACGCCGAGCACCTACCGTGACCCCAGCACAGCGCTTGGGCCTCTGATTCTATAGGGAAGAAGATGGGGACAGAAGCTTGCCGACTAGAAGAGGGCCAACTAAGCAGATGCTTACAGTAAAGTCTGACATTAGCTTAATAGTTACATCTTGTTTGTTGCAAGGGACAAAACTCAATTCACACTAGCTTCAAGGAAAATGGAGTTCAAGTTCCACCATGATTTCCAGGGAAACGGGCATCTCAGAGAATTCACAGCTGTAATGGGTCTGGGCTCAGGACACTAGGAACCCAGGAACCTCTTCTCTTCATCTCCTTGCTGCTCTTTAGTGGCTCTCTTCTCTCTCACAAAGACCAATTTTTTTCATGTGACAGAGATTATAATGTCTGATGCTTTGGAGTATTATCTCCGGGAAGCTTTAGCCACCCAGTCAGATTTATTTGCCTTTCTCCATTCCAGGTCCAAGATTTCTGGGGAAGGTTTTCACTGGCTCTGCTTGGTCAGATGTCCAGCTCTAAACCAATCACTTCTGTGAAGGGGCAGGGCTATGAGCGATTAATATGATTCTGTCTGTGGAAACCGAGTGAATGGGAAGGGGGCCACTTGTGGAAAGGGGCAGATAATACATGGAGTGTCCATTCCAGAATGGTAGGGGCATTGGCCCAGGCTGGGGGTCGGGGGGCAGGTGTTCAAAGACAGGGATGTTTAGATGGTGAGCTGAAACAGGGCAAGCTGAGAGAGCAGGCTGCAGGGGAGATAGCTGTTGGAGGCAGAAGCAAGAGCCTGTGTGAGACCCGGAGGTGATGCATTCAGTGAGGCCGGGAGGTGGTGGGTGGTGAGAGACGAGGCTGAATGAGGGCAAGGGGCCGGGGCAGCTGAGCCATGCAATCATGAATAAGACTGGGTGTTAGCTTGAGGGTCACAGAGAGCCTCTCCGGGGCCCACCTCCTGGAGGAAGGATCGGAGGGGCCAAGACAGGAAGAGATGGGCTGTTAGGAACTGTTTTAGTAGTTCATGCAGGATGTGACTATGAGAGAGAGAAGATTCTAGAGGCATCGAGGGGCTAGAGCCAAGGATATCTGGTGGATCGGATGTGGGGGTGAAAGAGAGAATGGGGTGCAAGTTGCTTTCATGGTTTGGGGCTTGGGCAGTTGGAGAAACGGCAGTGGTATTCACTGAGAAAGACTGCTCTGTGTAAGGGTGCTCTGTCTTAGGGTGGTAGCCCAGAAGCAAGCCCCCAGGCCAGGGCAGTATGTGAAAGTGATTTGTTAGAACCTACTTTTGGGGAAAACAAACTGGGGAGTGGGGAACTGGGATGGGGAGGGGAGGGGGCCAGGCCAGAGTATGCTGCCATGCAGAGTCCCATGGAGGGAGGGCACTTGGACTCAGTTTCACGGAGAACTGGGAGACGGGGCAGGTCACACCTCAAAGTTGGCCCTGGTCTGGGATGAGGGGCCAGAATTTTACTAACTCTCCCTCCGATGAGTGGTTCAGGGCTGAATTCACATCAAGTGAGTCCGGCAGCCTGAGGAGGGTCCTCTGGCCAAGGGACACTGGCACTGGCTTCTGGGTGTGCACAGAAATGTGAAAAGGACCTGAGGGATACGCGTGGAACATGGGTGACTTACAAAGAACGGACTCTCCAATTTGATCTCTAATTATCCCCATGCTGGTAGTTATCCCAACCAGCATGGTCTCGATTTCATCTCTTCCTTCTGTTGATTTCCATTCGCTATGTTTTAATGATCCTGTGTTCTCTGAAGTTGCTCTTATCTCCTGTTAACTCCTTCAAGAGAATCCTCGTCCTGATTTTAATTTCTTTTTTTATCTTTTTGCCGCAGCAAGTGAGTTTTTAGTTCTCCAACCAGGGTTAGAATCTGTGCCCCCTGCATTGGCAGCACCTAGGATTTTAACCACTGGACCGCCAGGAAAGTCCCTCCTCGTGCTTATTTTAAATGCTTGGGCCTTTGGTGCCAGTCACGCATGTCCGCCGTTGCTGGCCTTGACGTCCAGTTCCAGGGCTTTGGTTGTGTGCTGGGCGTTCTCCTCAGGAGCCTTGTGGCTTTGCTCTGCGAGGTCACGTGCCATGGGGTAGGGCTGAAAGCCAGGCACCACAGAACCAGTGTCAGTCACCCGAGTGTACAGCCATGCCACCAGGTATATCTTCTAGATGGTGGTTTTCCTTTCAACCGTCCAACGTCCACAGCAGAGGAGGGAGCAGCCTTGCTGGATTCTCGCCTGTCGGTCCTGGAGATGTGTATAAGAGACAGGTGCTCTTATGCCTTGTTGTGGGAGTGTAAACCAGTCCAGTCTTTATACAGAGACATTGGCAATATCTATCAAAATTTCAAATGTCATATCCTTTGATCTGGCAATTCCACTTCAGGGAATTTATCTTACTTGCCTCTATCTTATATGATGTATCAGTTAGTCATTGCTGCATAACAAATCTCCCTCCGTTTTAGTATCTTAAAACCACAACTCAATTATTTCTCACTACTTGATTGTTGGGGGTGCTTCTGCTGATTTAAGGTAGACTCAGCTACTCTTGACTAAGTTCACTTCTGTATCTGTGGTCAGCTGGCAGACTGGCTAAGAGCTGGCTTGTCTAGGACAGCCTCAGCTGGGCACAATTTCTGCCATAGGTTGGGGGCAGGAAATGACAGTCCCAAAGTCTTGGGCAGATGAGATGATGCAAAAGCTGAAGTTCAAAAGCTTCCTCTTTACGTGTTCCTTCATTTCTGAGCTGGCCACCCACCATCCTGACAGATAACACTTCAAGGCTCTCCTGGAGTTTCTCACTGGGTCTTGGCTGCCTTCTGGAATACCTTCTCATTTCATGGGCATTTCCAGGCTTGGGAGAGGGAGCAAGGGGCTTAGATAAGCCTGTCTCTTGTCTGGCTGGCCTTGACTTCACCTTTGTCCCGGAACCTGGTGTCTGCCAGGCATCCTGCTCAGGTCTAACTCCCATGAATCCAGCCCAGCCTCATTGTGGCTTTTGGTGGCTTCACAGACCAGGCTTTGACCCCTCTGTCCTCTCTCTGGGCATTCGATCCCCACCTGTCTGGTGGGTGACTTCACCTCTCCTCCCGTTGTAGATAGCTGACAGTATCCCTCCTCAGCCTGCGACTGGCACATCTGCCTACATGTCTGCCAGGGGCTGCTGTCATAGGATGGCGATGCCCAAGGGGAGGGGATGGGCTCCCTGACTCAGTTGGGGAGAAGGGTGAGTTGCTACAGCTGGGCGAGATTCGAAGGTGGGCACCGATCACCATTCTTGGGGGTCTTCTGTGCTCTGGAGTGGAATCTGGGGATCACAGGGGGGTAGCTGAAGTTGGCCAGGGTGGCAGATGAGGACACTCAGGAGCTGAGGACAGGGGCTATTTGCTATACGGTACAGAAGCATTTCAATATTTTAACAACCTGTCCAGCTGTCGTAGCTGTGCATTGCAGCTGAATGTCAGCCCAGGTTGTAGGTGGCAGTGAGCAGCTGGGCTGTCACACTGACATGCAGAGCAGATGGAGTGGTTCTTAACTGCGACAGGAGAAATTTAGGCTAGTCATTGGGAAAACCACTATCACTACCTTTTACCAAGGTGGGCTGGTGACTGTTGTCTCTGAAACTTCAGGGGTTCCGAGAGGTAGGTTTTCAACATGGACTAGACGTGGCTTTATTCGGTTGGCCTGGCATCAAGGGATCAGCACAGATGACTTGCCTCTCATTTGCAGGCAAAGATCCCCAAATGAAATGCAGGAATGATTAATCAGAAATCTTTTTCGAGCATTTGCTGCGTGCCAGGCATAGTGCTATGTCATGAGGTTACAAAAACGAATAAATCACCTTCCTTGTTCCCCTGGAGTTCATAATGGGGTCATGGGAGGGATGACCCTGCCCAAGAGATGACCACAGAACCAAGCAGTTGGTGGGATGTACTGGGTGAATCACAAGGGGAAATGACGTAGAAACTCTATGGGGCGAGGGGCTGGCGTGACTGAGGAGCAGACTTCATTTCAGAGCAGGGGTGGGATCAGCCTCTAAAAGCTTTTCCTTTGCCTCTAGAAATAGCAAGGTGGTGAGACGGGGTTCTGATTTTCACCTCCAGATAGCAGGACACATTTTGTCCTTGAAAGCACTCAAATCGGCTCTCTTCGCCAATGTGAAGTCACCGCTTGTTAGCAATGCACAACTGAAATCAGAATCTGTCCTCCTGCCAGCCAGCCAGCCAGCCAGCACCGAGGCCCAGGGCCTCACAAGCTGCGCTGAAGGGCTATTCGGGCACCTTCCTTCTAAGATTTCTCCAGCCTGAGGAGGAGGCAGAGGACAGTGTGGACATTACTGTCCTTCCTACAAAGTGGTACGTAGGAAACAGGGGCAGCCGTCTGTGAGACTGCTATCCCCAGAGAGAGGGCTGGTCTCCCTGGGTGAATCTCAGAGGCCACCCCGGTGGGTATCCAGGCTATTTGTCCCCTCCCTGAGGAGTGTGTCTGGGAGGATGGGCTTTGGCCTGAGTCCAAAGCCAGAATAACCCCTCGGTACCATGAAGTTTTCACAGATCTAGGATCCCCAAGCTCAGTGCTCTGCCCTCAGAATGGGACTTTTAGTCCTGTGGTCCAAGATGGCAACTATGACACTCCTGTGTTAAGGCAACAGGAGAGAGAAGGGGATGAAAAGACCCTGCTGTCTTTTCAGGAAGATTCCTGGAAACTTATAGATCATGCATCCACTTATGGGACATTGGCCAGAACTTAGTCACGTGACCACACCTAGCTGGGAAATGGACTCTTTCTCCTAGGGAACTAGGAGAGAGGAGATGTTGAGGGACAAGTTCAAAGACTATGAAAAATGGCTGCTATTTCCCTGGTGCTCCAGTGGCTAAGACTCAGAACTCCCAATGCAGGGGGCCTGGGTTCAACTCCTGATCAGGGCACTAGATCCCACATGCTGCAACTAAGACCTGGCACAGCCAAAATAAAGAAATATTTTTAAAAAATGGCTCAATGTCATCGAAATATTGGGTTCTTCAATGAAAATGCTCTATAAATATCTGTTAAGATAAGAAAGGAGCTGTAGGTTAAATAGAGCCTTACTTCAAATTTTGTGTGTTTGCGTGTGCTCAGTTGGGTCTGACTCTTGGCGACCCTATGGACTGTAGCCCGCCAGTCTCTTCTGTCCACGGGATTTTCCAGGCAAGGATACTAGAGGGGCTTGCCATTTCCTCCTCCAGGGATCTTTCTGACCCAGGGATCAAACCAGCGTCTCTTGTCTCCTGCATTGGCAGGCAAGTTCTTTATCACCATGCCACCTGGGAAGCCCCACTTTAAATTTTAGCTATTGATATTTTTCCCCCTCTCTAGCTAGGGTGATCTTTTCAACTCTGTGAAAGCAAAGCACTTGAACAAATATTTCTCCTCTTTTTCTTTCCACGGACTTCTTTTTTAATCAAAAGTACTGCTACTTGCATCCAAAACATTTCTGACTGATATAGATCCTTTTACGGTTCTTCCTTCCACTGGAAGCTCCTTATGAGGTAGGTCTACACCCTCTGGGCACCCACTTTCAGATGCCTAGTCCCTCTTAATCCCTTGCCACCAACTTACCCCTTCACCAGGTCATAGTCATTTTATTGTAATAAAATCTAATGGCTGTTGTTCCTATCTTCTGTGTCCTAAAGTGTCCTTAAGCCTTCTTAATGAAACTCTTTTCCTCTTTGGTTTCTAGGATCCTAGATTTCATAGTTCACTTTCTATATTCTGACTATGACTTCTATGTTTTGCATAGTGGGAGCCTCTTGCTTGTCTTGCCCATAATTCTAGATACTTTATCCCACTAAGCTTTAATCTTAGTCCTTTTATGATTCACTAGCACCACTACCATTCCCACCATCTCCACCACCATCCGTCTCCATTACCACCACTAACGACCACCATCATCATCTTCGTCACCACCACCATCACCATTTCCACCTTTTTACTGCCAGTTTACAAACATAATCACTAATCTTTCAATCCTCACAGTAGCTGCATAAGGTAAGTAATATTATTATTCACATTTTGCAGGTAAGAACACTGAGATTTTGAGAAGTTAATGTATTTTCTCCAAGATCAAAAAGCTAGTAGGTGTTAGAGGTGGAATTTGAATCCTGGTTTGTCTGATGTTGAAGCCTGGGCTCCCAGTACACCATACTTCATCCTTCCTTAAGTTATTACAGAATTCACTCCTCATCTCTTCCTCTGACAACAATGGCTACCAAGCCCTCATCACTATGCTGCTGCTGCTGCTAAGTCGCTTCAGTCGTGTCCGACTCTTTGTGACCTCATAGACCTACCAGGCTCCCCCGTCCCTGGGATTCTCCAGGCAAGAACACTGGAGTAGGGTGCCATTGCCTTCTCTACCTCATCACTATAGATGTTGATAATACAACAACCTCCTAACAAACCTCCTTGAACATAAGCATACAGGCCCCATGCCACCTCCACTGGCCCCCTGAATACCCATCTATCCAGCATTAGACTAGTCCAGTGATACTTAAATCAGCCTTTCTCATGTCCTTGCCCTGCTCACATACTTACAGTGACTCCCTGATACCTCATGGGTCATGTTCCAGCTTTCAAAACCTTCTTCACCTAAGCCCATGTTCTCCAGCTACTCACTACTTTCCAGTATTCTGGAGCTAGGTGTGGTGGATATTATTAGTGTTCACCAGTAGCCCCTCTCCAGCACGGGGTGATGACTCTTACAGTCCCTTTGCAGTTAGGTAGAGGCAGCGGCAGTTCTGGCCAATGAAATATTAATACATATGGATGTGATATATGATACATTATACTGAGGCAATGGGAAGATCCTGTAGGACTCTCCAACTTCTTCCTAGTCTTGCTGGGTGAGTAGTGGAACGTTACCGAGGGTGGAGCCTCCATAGGCCTAGGTCCCCAAGTGATCTGTATGGAACAGAACACCTTTCCCCTTTCATCCATTGCCTTGCAGTGAACCTTGCAAGGGCATGAAGTCCATTGGTTGAGCCACTGAGATCTGGGAGTTGTTTGTTATGATAGCATGAGTCAAACGTGTTGGTCAGATAGGTGGAGTTATGCTGTAGCAACAACTCCAAATCTCACTGACTTACAAGACAACAACAAAGCTTTACTTCCTGCTCATGCTACATATTTTGTGTAGGTCAGCAGGAGAAGAGGCTCTTCCTGTCAGTCACTCAGATAGCCAGGAGGGTGAAGAGTCCATCTTAGTTTGTGCTCTGTGATTACCTCCGAGGGGGAAAAACATGGCGAATAATGCCCTGGCTCTTTAAACTTTCACTCTAAGTAAGTTGTACAAGTAAGTTCCACTAACATTTCATTGGCCAAATCAAGCAAGTGGTCACATTGAACTTCAAAGAAGGGCAAGGCTATGTCATTCTACTATATGCCAGGGAAGCAGAGAGTTGGAAATATCTGGTGAACAGTAGGTTGCCATCTTGACTAATATTCTAGATAAGCTAGTCCCTCCATGCTCTCCTCCATCCTGCTCCTAGGACTTATTTAGTGCTAATTTCTCACCTTTTAACCGCAGCTCTAGGCCTATCATTCCTACAAAGATTTTCTTAATATTCCCAGCACAGGTACTTCCTGCTTCCTGAAGGGTGGTCAAAATTCAATTGGTTATTCATTGGGTCATGTATAAGTAATAAGACTATTTTTGCTTTTCACAAACACACCCAAACCATTTGCATATACATATATTTATATATACAGACACAAATCTACCTTATCTCCTTCTTTGAAACTATCCCTTGCATGACGGTTCATTCCAATGATAGGTTCACTGCTCCAAGTGGTCTGTGAAACTAACTGCCTATGGAGTTTGTGGTACATCCATGTCCTTATCTGTCAACAGGCTATAATAACGGTGCTTCTTTTATACAATGTGTGAGAACTAAAAGACTTGGTGCATATAAAGTGCTTACAACAGCAGCTGGCACGCAATGAGCACTCAGGAAACTCCAGCTATTATTATTACTCCCATAAACATCTCTGCTGATAGCGATCTTTACCTTGTGAAGGTGGATTGGATTTCTTGCTGACGGTTCGGAAGTCATCAAGATCTGTAGCAGGTGCTGTTGGAGCCGGTGTGCCCTATGCTCAGCCCAGAGGCCCCTGCTGACCATTCTCGTACCTGCAGATGGTGTCCTGCATGTCGCTGCCAGAAGGTGCTGTCTGGCCTTGGAAGGAATGATGGCCCTTCTAAGTGGCTTATGGGCAGGATAATGGCTCTGCAAGCGTTGGGGAATGAACATCCTTGGAGCGACTATTAACCAGTGAGGCAGAGGAGGTAATGCATCAATATCTCTGTTTCATCACTGCACCATGGGACAAGTCTACAGTCTCCCGGAGGGTCCCACCACAGGGCGAATCTACTTATTAATGCACCCTTTTAAAAGAATTGATTTGTTTGCTTCGGATCTTAATGATGGCACATGGGATCTTCACTGCATCCTTTGGAGCCTGACGAAGGACTCTGTAGCTGTGGCACACAGGCTCCAGAGCACACAGGCTCAGTAGTTGCAGTGGGTGGGTTTAGTTGCTCCGAGGCTTGTGGCATCTTAGTTCCCTGACCAGTGATCAAACCTGCTATGCAAGTCCTCTGCACGGCAAGGCAGACTCTACCACCGGACCACCAGGGAAGTCTCTAACATACCCTTTTTGCCTTTCCCCTCTTTCTTATCTCACTTTTTCCACCCTCTCCATTGTATTTTCTGGGATCACCTCCCAAAGAGATTACCTGTATGTGTGGGAAATAATACTTTTGGGGAGGGGGCCAGTACGAGGCTAAGCTTAATGCAATGTAACAAAATTTTTCATGTGGTCTGGCAACTACCTCTGGCACTGGTTCTAAAAGTGGAGTTTCTTGAGGTTGTGAGTGATGACTGCATGATCAAAGTAAACCGTGGCCTCGTCAGGTGTCAGTGGTGAGGGAGACACCTTTGGGTGTCTGTGCGCTGGGGTACCCTTTAGGGTGCTCGTTAGTTTTCTGGCCCTCTCACACTGCCTTGTTAGTGACTTCTCCTGAGAAGCCTCTGCTTTGCTCAGGGATGGCAGGACAGTTTCCTGCTCAGGTGGGGGCTTTTGTGAGTTCTGGGGGAGCCCAGGGCAGATTTCTTCCATGAACACCTTGCTTGACTGAGGTTCTCCCCCTGCACCGGGCAGTGGACATCAGCTTTTCCAGGGTCTGTGACAACTTCCTCCTCATGTTCTGAAAACCTGCAGGATGATGGGCATCAGGAAATATTTAGGACAGTTAGGCTGCTGTTCACACTTTGCAACCAAGAGGAAAGATATGAACCGACTTGTGCATGTGTGCAGTGGTGTCAGAAAGCAACTTCCAATCAGGGACAGAGTAGCCAGAAAAAGAAAAAAAAAGAAAAAGGATAAAAGAGCGGACTTTCCCTGAACAGCAAGGAGACGGGTGTCCTTCCATCTCCCCCTCCCATCAGGGCAGGCCTCCGGGAAGACAGACCACTTCTTGTATTGTTTTCTGAACACCATGATCTTTTAAGGTTGATTTAGGATTGTGTCTGTTTAGGAAACACATAGGCTCAGAGAAGGGAGCTTTTGTAGTTGTAGAAGAAAAATGAACTCCCAGGAAGGTTTTCCAGATTTTGGAAATGAAAATGGTGATTGTAATATCTGCCTTCCTTGTCCTGAGGATTAAATGAGGTAATGTATCAAGGCTCAGAGTAGGGCTCAAAATGTGAGTGTTGTTATTCTAATAGATGGAGTTCTATAGAATACGTTGGTTAACTTTCTCTGATGCCATTCTGAATGTTTTTGTTTCTGCTCAAGAGGAGCCTGAGTCTAACCTTGCCTGCCCAGAGAACCACCTTGAGTTAAGCACAGTCCAATGAGTTGCATCCATTTCTCTGGGCTCTGTTGCATGTGGCGGATGGCTCTACATGTGCCTGGCATGAATAACAAGTCACGAGGGGAACCATTATCCCTAGCACACTCCCATGGGGCTCCGAGGCCGGCAGATTGCAAACAGGAATGAAACGGAACTCCAGACTACCTAGTTCCTATTGTGGGGGGAGGAAACCAGCTGAGAATGTATTAATAAATGCTCCAATGGGGATTTGGCGGTGGAGTCTCTAAGTTGACCAGTCAACGTGCAAAGACTTCTGGACCTAGAATCTAACTCCAGGAACGCTCTATTGTGGGGTCAGGAAATCCATTCACACTTTTTCCCTAGTTGCATGTGAACTTCGGGGAGCAAAAATTATGCCTCTGCAGGAGCCAGCAGAAGAGCCAAACTCTCCAAATCGCCAAGGCAGCTGTCTCAAATGTACATGTTATTAGGCTGATTGAAATAATCAGAAAACAGCTCCAGAATGCTGGCTTGGAGAATGGCAGGCACTTTCTGCTTGGCAGAGAATGATGTCAGCCTCCTCAGCAGGGGGAAATCAAATGCTGTCTTCCTTCTTTTCCCTTCTAGAAACACTTCCCTGCATTGTTTGATTTCCCATCCGTTTGGCGAGATGGGCTCTTGGCATATCTCGCCTGCTGTGCCATGTGGCTCCCGGGCGTCCCAGGTCACCAGGTGAGGGGAGAGATGCAGAACGACCCCCCAGAAACATGTCGGCTTTGGATTGCAGGCAAGTCCTCTGTGCCCAGAGCCTGTGTTTTTCTCCATCTCTCTTTCTTGGTCTCTCCTTTACCCAGGTTGTCATTATGCGAGCAAGAAAAGGCCAAAACCCCTGCAAATCTGACCTCATGAGGTAGAGCCAAGTGTCCCCATCAGAGGAGGGAGATGGAGCAGAAGCAGAGGACGGGAGATAAATGATCCCTGTCTCCCTGTGATGAAATCGAGTTAGCGCTGGCCACATTAATGCCCACTTAGAGTGCGGAAGGGACCGCGACCGGGTCAGAGCCGGGCTGGGAGGGTGGGGGGATGCCCCCCCCAACTGCGGCTTCAAAGCTCTTAGCATCCCTTAGTCTCCTTTGCAACCTGGGCCAAGTGGTCCCCTTTCAAAGCACTGTCTGGCCCCAATTTGCACATTTGCAGGCGGGGGAGCAGGTCTGAGCGTGGGGGAAGTGCTAGCTTTGCATCCTGTCCTTCCTCAGGTGGGTAGCCTCCTCCCTGGGGCTTCTTGTGTGCCTCCTCCTTGTCAGATTTCCAGATTTTGGGAGAAATCTGGGAGGGGGGATGGGT
>SJYC01106267.1:0-43133 GCA_006408675.1 Madoqua kirkii | reverse complement strand
AGGCACATTTGCTACTGCAGGTTCATTAACGAGGCCGGCGGGAATGAGGATTGGCTTGTCCACTGTGTTAACTGGACTGGAGGAAAAAAGGAAAAGTCAGAAAACAGCAGCATTCAGGTTTGTGTTCAACTTTCACAACTCCTCTGGACTCCTGCCGACCTCTGCCTTGGCTGCCACTGGGGGTGCACGGTGCAGGGGGAGGAGAGGGGTTGGCAGGGGTTGAGGGGTCTGTTGCTCATTCTCTGCATCCCCCTGTCTATTTTTTTCTTTCAAATTAATGCATGTGTGCTAAGTCACTTTAGTCATGTCTGACTCTTTGTGACTCCAGGGACCCTAGCCTGCCAGGCTCCTCTGTCCATGGGATTCTCCAGGCCAGAATGCTGGAGTGGATTGCCAGTTCCTACACCACTTGAATTAATGCTGGGCACCATTTTTGGTGCTCTTGGGTCACAATTGGACATTTTTTGCCCAAGTGATGACCACAAGACATTCTTTTTCTGCAGTACAGGCAGCTTTCCCAGGGTTCTGCTGGCCCTGACATGGGGCATGAGGTGTCTGCCCCATCTACCCACTCAAGAGGAGGGAACACTTGAGAATCCTTGAGTGTGGAAAGTCAGGAAACTGGAAGCCCCTGGGATGCACCATCTTGCTCCCGTTCCTGCTCTTTCTCAAGGCTCTCACCTGCCTTAGTTGGGTCCCCTGCTCTTGGTGGCCATCCTACGCAGGGGGGTGTAGACAAAGACACCCCTGGGTCTGTGGGATACACGGTGGCCCCCAGGAGCCCCTGGACCATTGTGGTCCCAAGCGGCCCTTGCCCTGGGGCCTGTTGTCTTCCTTCCTACCCTCCAAGGCGGTGTGACTTTGCAGCCAGCACTCCTGTTTGCTGGGCAAACACACAGTGAAAACAGTCCAGTGCCAGAGGCTTGCAGCCTGGTAGCCGCCCCCCACCTCCACCCTGGGCTGGCAGGAAAGAGCATCGTAGGGAGGTGGGCATTATTTGGGGCCCGCAGGCTTCTCCCTCTGTACTGGAGAAGAGGTCAGGCCAGCTGGGGAACTGGGGGTCATTCCACACCATGACATGTCAGGAGATCAGCAGTCCTGGTGAGAGGTTGCTTGGGGAAGCTAGATGATATTATCGACCAAATTGGGGTTGGGGATTATCTATGGATTTCATTTATCTGTGTTTTCCCGGTCTCTCTTGTTGTAGGTAATTAAGAGCTGATTGCTGGTAATTAAGAGTTGTTGAGAGAGCCAGCAGGATCCAAAAAGGAGACTCACAGGTTTTTTGTCTGAAAGACTCCTGATATCTTGTTCCTCTCCTTCTGCCTGCCCCCACCTGGTGGCTGTGCCCCCGTGGGGGCAAGGACCCCCAGAGAGCAAGTCTCAGCTTGTCAAACAGATTCTGCCTTCTGACTTCATTCCCTGCTGTGGTTTCCAAGCCTTGAGAGAAGACATGCAGGGGGTGAAGTTCTAGAGTCCTGACCCTTAGGTGTGCTTTTCCCTATTTTTCTGACACTGCAGGCTTAGCGGGGCTCTTGAGGCCCTGTTTCTGCTGGTGGCGGGCAGCTTGAACTTGGCAAGTCCAGGAAAAACTCATTTGGGTTGAGATCATGGTCACTTTGGGGCCGAGTCTCCTTGCCCTTTCTGCCCTGGTCTAAGTTGCAGGGTTGGGTTGGGGAAGGCTGAGTTGGAGTGGGAAGGAGGGAGTTCTTTGTGGTCCACGTGCTACCCTGCTCCCTCTCCCTACCCTGGGCTCGCTGACCTTGGACGAGTTGCGTTTGTCCTTCCCAGGCTAGAACACAGAGCCTGATGTCCTTGGCAGCCTTGGATCCAGGGGCCTGGCATGGTGTTTCCTTACATGCCCCGGGGTGGGTGGGGGAGGCTTCAGTTAACCCTTAGGGGGACTGTGGGTGCTCTTGGCTGTTCCCCCCACTGTGCTGGAGTGTGCAGAGCCTGGGCCAACCTCGGAACCACTGCCAAGGCCCCTCACGCACTCACGGCCCATTTACCTCTGCATGCGTGTGTGCTCACTCAGTCCTGTCTGACCCTTTGTGACCCCATGGACTGTAGCCCACCAGGCTCCTCTGTCCATGGGATTCTCTAAGGTGTACAGTTGTCCCGACGGGCTGCTGCGGAGCAAGGCCCGGGCCCCTCTCTCCTCTCCACACTGATCAATCTCTCTGGGCTTTCTGTGCCTCTCCGGTCTCTGTAGAGTAAGAGCCTCAGGCCTGTTCCAGGCTTTGCTTGACCTGGAGACCTTTCTACCAGCTAACCAACCTCTCAAACTGGTGGAACCTTTATTCCCTTTGCCTGTGGCAGGAAAGCTGCTCTCGTGCCTCCTTGTTCTCCATGTTACGGTATAGAACGAACATTAAACCCCAGGCATCTAAGAAGGTAGGTTTTCAGAATTACAGAACATTCACTTTTGTCCCAAGCCCTGGGTGCTTGCATTGGGAATTCATAGCTCTCGAGAGCAGCTGATCTGCTACAGATTTACGGAAGTCTTCCTGAGACCCCGAAGCTTTTCCTTCCTAGCAGACTAAGATTCATTGAGCCCTTCCGACATGGCCCTCGCTTTGCATGGGTCATCTAGTGTAATCCTCACAACTGCTCTGTGAGGATTGCCAGTTTGCATATGAGGAAACTGAGACCGAGGGGTTAAAGAAGTTGCTAGGATTTTTTTTCTTTTTTTGGTCTCTGGTGCCCAGACTCACTTCCTGGCAGCCTGACCTCCATTTCCAGCCGTGGCTGCGGCCAATATTTCCAGAGGGCTTCCACTCAACTCACCCTGACAAACTCTCACCCAAAGTGCGAACCTCGCATCTGGGCTTTGTGTTTTCTGCCAGGGGCTTCCCTGTTGCTGCAGATACTGGGGGAGCCTGCTTGTCAGGCAAGCGTGTTCATCCAGGAAGGAGGCTGGCTTGCTCACATGTCTGGCAATTGATTCTGGCTGTCAGCTGAGTTGGGACTGTTGGCCAAAAATCTACACGTGACCTCTCCAGGTGGCTTGGGCTTCCTCACAGCATGGCAACTGACTTCCATGAGAGAGAGACAGGTGAAAGTTGTTTGCATTTTATGACCTAGCATGGAGTCACACAGCATCACTTACACCCACCCAGGTTCAAAAAGACACCACCTTTTGATGGGAGTGGCAAGATTCTGGAAGAACCTATGGGACTGGAAATATTGCCGTGACGTATTTGAAAAATACAGTTGATCATACAGAAGTGTCCAGGGAATAAGTGGGTAAGACATCGCTCAAACATGTTAAAAACTCAGATTTCAGGGAGCCAGTCCAAGGAACACCCAGGGTCCAGACACGATATAAGGGCTGCCCACCTGCCTTGATCTGAGAGATGCCAAGAAGACGTTCATTCCAGGTGTCAGAACACAGGAGACACCCTCTTCTGGGTTAGTCTTTGCTGTGATCCAGGAAGTCAGAGCTGGCATTGCAAATGTTCTGGAAAGTGTACTCTCAGAGGGTCTGCAATGCAAGACCAAGACAAACTGCACCAACCCAGTGGAACAAGTGTTCCGGCCATGCAAGCCCCAGCTTCTGGGCACACAAGGGACAGGAGCCTTCCCCCAGGGCTCAGACTGGGGCCTTTGCCACTGAAGGTGACATGTGAACTGGGTGGTGATTGACAAGTAGGTGTTGCCAGAACAGAAAGGGGAGATGAGGCAGACATCTCTGCAGAGAGGACAGCTTACGCAAAGGCACGAAGCGGGGAGGAATGTGATGAGGTGACTGGAGCGTGTGGGTGGAAGTGGTGAGGGAAGCGGAGGAGGGGTGGATGGAGGCTGGGACCACATCCGCCAGGCCTGCCAAAGAGATCGGATCGATGAAGGGATTGATTTTTCTCTTTCCTCTGTCCAGGGCATCAGAACATTCCTGGTTTCCTTGGGACGAATAGGAGCTAGGCCACTGAGGGGAGAAGGAGGAGGAGGAAAACCTAAAAGGGAGGGTGAGGGCGAGAAGCAGAGGAGAAAATGAAGGGAAAGAAGAAAGAGAAGGAAGAAGAGAGGAACAGAGACAAATCCTGAGACACAGGACTTTTTCATAATGTGATCTTCAGCCACCCTGGGCCCCTCGGTCACATGTGAGAGCCTTTGCTTTGGAGACCTTCCCTTGTCTGTTAAGCCTCTGTACTTATTCATTCATTGATTCCGTTGATAGGCACTTACTGTTTGCACTCCACTTCCTTAGCTTTCCTTTGTGTGTTTTCTCATTTTAACAAATCAGTGTGGGGACATAGTGGAAGTGAACTTAGGGGACAGGGGAATATTCGAGCTCTGATGGCCTGCTCGTCCCTGCCACACATCCCCTAACTTCCCTCTCTTTGAGAGCTTGCTCTGTGCCAAGAACCCGAGATGGCAGTTTGTACTCTCTGTTCATTAGGGTCAAGTTGGGCTGAGGGTCACTGAAAAACCCCACTTGACAGTGGCATGCTCAGAACAGAGTTCAATTTCTCTCTCTGGTTTAAGAAGTTCAGGTTTAGGCAGTCCAGGTAGCTCCAGCATTGCTGAGACCCAGGCCCCTTGACCTTGTTGCTTTGCCAAGTATGCCTTCTACGGTGGTTGAAAACCATGTCCGAACATTCTTTAATGGTCCTTCCAACCGGGTGGAGTTTATATATATATAATTTGGCTGCACCAGGTCCTAGTTGCAGCATGTGGGGATCTAGTTCCCTGACCAGGGATCAAATCTGGAGTCCCTGCATTGGGTGCACAGAATCTTAGCTACTAGACTATGAGGGAAGATCCTAACTGGAGACAGATGCATGAGGTGTGTGTGTGTGTGTTTGTGTGTGTGTGTATGTGAGTATGTGTGAGCTCTCAGTCGTGTCTGACTCTTTGTGACCCCATGGACTGTAGCCTTCCAGGCTCCTCTGTCTGTGGAATTCTCCAGGGAAGAATACTGGAGTGGGTTGCCGTGCCCTCCTCCAGGGGATCTTCCTGACCCAGGGATCGAACCCTGGTCTCCTGCATTGCAAGGAGTTGATTTAACCCCAGCCACCATGTGCCCACAAACACACAAAAGAGCAGGAACCACTGAGCTGAGGCCAGTCAACCCCTGGACCATGAGAAAACAAAACAAGACCATCATATGATGTTCTTTTAAGTCACTAGGTTTTGGGATGATTTGTTACATAGCAGTAAACAACTGATTCAGCTCTTTCTCCTAAAGTCACTTCATGGCCCAAGATGGCTTCTGGAGCTTAACATTCATTGACTGAAATGCCAACTGGTCTGAAAATCCAAGGCATCCGATTGCTATGCAGATGGCCATAAGCACTTGTCTGTCACAAATGTCTGACTGTTCTGTTCCAGGGACCACATATTTCTGCCCCTATTGGAGCTTTCCCAGCCCCACCGTTCCACTTGAGGACAGTCTTCCTGAGGGCAGAGAGCTCTTTGAAGTGTGAGATGGGGCCCTCGAGGTCCTGGGGCCATGGAGCTGCCTGCTGCCCACACTGGCAGCAGCTCCCCATCTCTGCACTGGCTTGCTCACAGTCTCCAGGTGGCGTGGCACATGTGGTTGATACAGAGCCACTCAGTTTCCTGCCTCAGCTCACCTCTGGTCTCCTGGCTTGCAACCGAGTCTTCCTGTTTGAGGGGCTGAGGGTGCTGCGGCTTCGCACTGGCTTTCTCCAGCCCCTCCCTCTCCCCCCAGGGACAAGGTTTGGGGGGCAGGGCAGGAGGAACAGTGGCCTTTGTCCCTGTAGTGGGAGAGGCCCTCGGCTGAGACCTAGGCTCTCCCTCAGGCTCTGCCACTCACTTGCCACTAGACTCAGCAGATCCCTTTAATTCTGGTCCCAGTTTCCTCATCTACAGAGTCTTCACATGTTGCAATTCTGTAGTATTGGGTTGGGGCTTCCCAGGTGGCTTCTCTCTAGTAGTCGAGAACCTGTCTGCCAATGCAGGAGACTTAAGAGACGTGGGTTCGATCCCGGGGTCAGGAAGATCCCCTGGAGGAGGGCATGCCAACTCATTCCAGTATTCTTGCCTGGAGAATCCCACGGGCAGAGGAGCCTGATGGGCTACAGTCCATTGGGTCTCAAAGAGTCGCACATGACTAAAATGACTTAGCATGCATGCAGTACTGGGTTGCCCAAAAAGTTCATTCTGGGTTTCTCATATCATCTTACGAAAAAAATCCTGAATGAACTGTTTGGCCAACCCAATATTTATTGTTTGTCTTTGTTATCATGGGGTTAAACTCTTTGGAGGATCTGAAGAAACTGTATCAGTTAGTGATCTCTCCATTATAAACTCAGCTCAAACCAATGTTAGCAAAAGGACAAATTTATGGCTTTGTGTTACTGAATGATCCAGGGGTACCCTACTTCAGGTATAGCTTGATCTAGGGCTTAGATATCACTCTAGCACCCATTATTTGCTTTGTTTCCTTGGATAAGCTTCAGTGGTTGCATATAGTGTTTGTGCCCTGCCCTGTCCCACCCAAATCCCTGGCTCATCTAGCACCCTGCCACACCCCATCTCCCCCACCTTTGTTGCAGCTGTGTATTCTAAGCCTGGCATTCTCCCTCAACCAAACCCAGCCTAGGAGAGAGACCCAGCATTCCCAGCTAAAGTCCTGATGTTCACTCTGATTGGACCAATGTGGTCATGTATGTCCTCTAATGAAACCAATCAGGCTGATCCCTGGAGCTGGGGGTACACAGCCCCAACTCTCCAAACTGCCAGGCTGGGAAAGGGAGGAAAAAGATACTGGCAGTGTGTGTGTTGCAGGGGAGGGGGGACTTTGGGGTTGTTGTTCAGTCTCTTAGTCAGGTCCCACTCTTTTTGACCCCACGGACTGCATGCCAGGCTTTCCTGTCCCTCACTATCTCCTGCAGTTTGCTCAAACTCATGGCCATGGAGTCAGTGATGCCATCCAACCATCTCTTCCTCTGTTGCCCCCTTCTACTCCTACCCTCAGTCTTTCCCAGCATCAGGATATCCTCAAAGGTCTTACTTAAGAAAGCAGATTTATACTAAGGTCACAGAGCTGAACCCTAATGACCCTTCCCACAGTGTGGTGATGTTTGGCAAAAGGAAACCTCCATGTGAGCTTGGCAGTCAGGGAGGGCTTCTTGAGAGAGGCAGGACTTGGCTGCTGAGGAGAATTTGCATAGGAAGGAGCCTGAGGAATGGGCAGACAAGGACCCCCTTGGGTAGGTAGGGTCCACAGCCCTGCAGTTCCTCCCAACCCAGCAACTACATTGATTGGAGTGGGAACAGGTGATTATGGAAGCAAGAGAGAAATTCTGTCCTGGTGTCATGGGTAAATTGCGTCTCTCCTAAAATTCATATGTTGAAGCCCTTCCTCCCAGTGCATCTTAGAATGTGACTGTATTTGAAAATGGAGTCTTTTAGAAGGTAATTCAAAGGTGGTCACGTGGGTGGGCCCTAATCCAATGTGATGGGTGTCCTTGTAAGAAGAGATTAGGACCCAGACCCACACAGAGGGAAGACGGTATGAAGACACAGGGAGAAGACAGCCGTCTCCAAGCCAAGGAGAGAGGACTCAGAATGAAACCAACCCTGCTGATACGTTAGTCTCTGACTTCCAGCCTCTACAGCTGTGAGACAGTAAAACTTGGTTGTTGAAACCACCCAACCTGTGGTTCTTCATTAGGACAGTATGAGTCGACTAATATCACTGGTTTCAAGTACTACTGGGAGCCTCACTTCTCCTACAAAAGAGCAGGAACCACTGAGCTGAGGCCAGTCAACCCCTGGACCATGAGAAAACAAAACAAGACCATCATATGATGTTCTTTTAAGTCACTAGGTTTGGGATGATTTGTTACATAGCAGTAAACAACTGATTCAGCTCTTTCTCCTAAAGTCACTTCATGGCCCAAGATGGCTTCTGGAGCTTAACATTCATTGACTGAAATGCCAACTGGTCTGAAAATCCAAGGCATCCGATTGCTATGCAGATGGCCATAAGCACTTGTCTGTCACAAATGTCTGACTGTTCTGTTCCAGGGACCACATATTTCTGCCCCTATTGGAGCTTTCCCAGCCCCACCGTTCCACTTGAGGACAGTCTTCCTGAGGGCAGAGAGCTCTTTGAAGTGTGAGATGGGGCCCTCGAGGTCCTGGGGCCATGGAGCTGCCTGCTGCCCACACTGGCAGCAGCTCCCCATCTCTGCACTGGCTTGCTCACAGTCTCCAGGTGGCGTGGCACATGTGGTTGATACAGAGCCACTCAGTTTCCTGCCTCAGCTCACCTCTGGTCTCCTGGCTTGCAACCGAGTCTTCCTGTTTGAGGGGCTGAGGGTGCTGCGGCTTCGCACTGGCTTTCTCCAGCCCCTCCCTCTCCCCCCAGGGACAAGGTTTGGGGGGCAGGGCAGGAGGAACAGTGGCCTTTGTCCCTGTAGTGGGAGAGGCCCTCGGCTGAGACCTAGGCTCTCCCTCAGGCTCTGCCACTCACTTGCCACTAGACTCAGCAGATCCCTTTAATTCTGGTCCCAGTTTCCTCATCTACAGAGTCTTCACATGTTGCAATTCTGTAGTATTGGGTTGGGGCTTCCCAGGTGGCTTCTCTCTAGTAGTCGAGAACCTGTCTGCCAATGCAGGAGACTTAAGAGACGTGGGTTCGATCCCGGGGTCAGGAAGATCCCCTGGAGGAGGGCATGCCAACTCATTCCAGTATTCTTGCCTGGAGAATCCCACGGGCAGAGGAGCCTGATGGGCTACAGTCCATTGGGTCTCAAAGAGTCGCACATGACTAAAATGACTTAGCATGCATGCAGTACTGGGTTGCCCAAAAAGTTCATTCTGGGTTTCTCATATCATCTTACGAAAAAAATCCTGAATGAACTGTTTGGCCAACCCAATATTTATTGTTTGTCTTTGTTATCATGGGGTTAAACTCTTTGGAGGATCTGAAGAAACTGTATCAGTTAGTGATCTCTCCATTATAAACTCAGCTCAAACCAATGTTAGCAAAAGGACAAATTTATGGCTTTGTGTTACTGAATGATCCAGGGGTACCCTACTTCAGGTATAGCTTGATCTAGGGCTTAGATATCACTCTAGCACCCATTATTTGCTTTGTTTCCTTGGATAAGCTTCAGTGGTTGCATATAGTGTTTGTGCCCTGCCCTGTCCCACCCAAATCCCTGGCTCATCTAGCACCCTGCCACACCCCATCTCCCCCACCTTTGTTGCAGCTGTGTATTCTAAGCCTGGCATTCTCCCTCAACCAAACCCAGCCTAGGAGAGAGACCCAGCATTCCCAGCTAAAGTCCTGATGTTCACTCTGATTGGACCAATGTGGTCATGTATGTCCTCTAATGAAACCAATCAGGCTGATCCCTGGAGCTGGGGGTACACAGCCCCAACTCTCCAAACTGCCAGGCTGGGAAAGGGAGGAAAAAGATACTGGCAGTGTGTGTGTTGCAGGGGAGGGGGGACTTTGGGGTTGTTGTTCAGTCTCTTAGTCAGGTCCCACTCTTTTTGACCCCACGGACTGCATGCCAGGCTTTCCTGTCCTCACTATCTCCTGCAGTTTGCTCAAACTCATGGCCATGGAGTCAGTGATGCCATCCAACCATCTCTTCCTCTGTTGCCCCCTTCTACTCCTACCCTCAGTCTTTCCCAGCATCAGGATATCCTCAAAGGTCTTACTTAAGAAAGCAGATTTATACTAAGGTCACAGAGCTGAACCCTAATGACCCTTCCCACAGTGTGGTGATGTTTGGCAAAAGGAAACCTCCATGTGAGCTTGGCAGTCAGGGAGGGCTTCTTGAGAGAGGCAGGACTTGGCTGCTGAGGAGAATTTGCATAGGAAGGAGCCTGAGGAATGGGCAGACAAGGACCCCCTTGGGTAGGTAGGGTCCACAGCCCTGCAGTTCCTCCCAACCCAGCAACTACATTGATTGGAGTGGGAACAGGTGATTATGGAAGCAAGAGAGAAATTCTGTCCTGGTGTCATGGGTAAATTGCGTCTCTCCTAAAATTCATATGTTGAAGCCCTTCCTCCCAGTGCATCTTAGAATGTGACTGTATTTGAAAATGGAGTCTTTTAGAAGGTAATTCAAAGGTGGTCACGTGGGTGGGCCCTAATCCAATGTGATGGGTGTCCTTGTAAGAAGAGATTAGGACCCAGACCCACACAGAGGGAAGACGGTATGAAGACACAGGGAGAAGACAGCCGTCTCCAAGCCAAGGAGAGAGGACTCAGAATGAAACCAACCCTGCTGATACGTTAGTCTCTGACTTCCAGCCTCTACAGCTGTGAGACAGTAAAACTTGGTTGTTGAAACCACCCAACCTGTGGTTCTTCATTAGGACAGTATGAGTCGACTAATATCACTGGTTTCAAGTACTACTGGGAGCCTCACTTCTCCTGGCTCCTTCCTGGGGGCCTGGCTTCCTTGCCTGGAGCCTTGCTCTCAGCTCACTGCCCTCCCGGGGTCTTTCTCCGACTCCCTTCACTCCACAGCTGACACCCTCGCTGCAGGGGCTTCGCCAGTCAAGCTTTCCTAGTCATGGGTATTCTGAGCTTCCTTTTGTCACCTGCTCTGAACTGTCCTTAATGTTAAATGCTCACCCTGTCCCTACCGTGCATATTTTTGCAGAAGATGAAGCCAGATTCAGCTCTTTTCTGAAACGGGAGATGGAATTTTCCCCGATGTAGAAATAATGGTGCCCAATTCTTGTGGGAGGTGGATGGGGCTGGTGCTGGCACCGCTGGCCTTTCTTTCCCTCAGAAATAGCCCTACAATGGCCTCATTTTCTAAAACTTGCAACTCAGCGAGTACTTAGCCTTTAGCAAGAAGAATCCACTTTGCTGAAGTTGAAATGGGAGAGACACGTTTGTCAATGTAGGCAGCCGCTCAAGCAGTTCATCCACCGGTCTCGGAATTAAGACATTCTACTTCCAAGGACTCTGGTCAAAGACAGTGCTATACCCATAGATTTGGGCTTCCCCCTGCACCTGATAAGCTGGTCCTGGAAAAAAGCGGGGGGCAGGGCTTAGAAGGTAGATGCTATGGGCAACAGCCTGGGCCCTAGTGGAAAGAGTAGCTAAGTTCAGCCTGGTGTAAACAGGTCTTAGACAACCCAATAGATGGTCACCCTTGCAAGCACTGACCATCTCCCTCCAAATATCTGGCACTAAAATCCAACAAAACAGGCCTGGCCTGCATTTTGCCCATCCTGGGGAGAAGCTGGAAGGATCTCTGAGCACTTACTTTTTATTGGAGTGATAAAGCTATACAAGTCAGCCTATTTGTGGGGACGAGGGGGTGGAAAAGGGCAGTGAGGGTTAGCAGGCAGGGTGACTGTTAGTTGCTTTCTGTTCAATGGGAACCGGAAAGATAATCTTTCTGGAGCATTTAGGGCTCCAATTAGAATCTTTCTTCTCTGACAAAGGGTTTCCTTCCATTGTTGTGTGGTCTTGCTCCCCTCCCCCTTCAACCTTGGCTCCTGGGAGGGGATAGAACTGGTGGGGGGTATATGTCAAGGGTCCAAGGGCTCAAGGGGGTGGCCCCGGTGGGTGGTTCCCTGGGCTTGGCAGGAAGAGCTGCCTGGCTCTGAGAGATATCCTTGAAAATTGAGGTCCCCTACCCTTTCTAGCAGAGCGCAGAGCCCATGCCCCAGCTCCGGACCCGGAGTCCAGGCTCCCCACAGTTACTGTGCTTCCTTGACCCTCCTCCCCACCTCCGTTATTCTCTCTCCAATCCACCCCCACACAAGAACTGCCTGCCCTGGTCCTGCCACTTCCTGGTTTACAGCAGTCTGAGAAGGGGAGAGCGGCTGACTGCCACAGAAATAAGTCTCCTGGCAAATTAGCTGCAGGATTTGAAATCCATTTTTATTCTACCCATTATTAATTATTGTTATTTCTGCTGTTCATTACCAGCTCGTTTCCTTGATCAATTCCCGGAACAAAGGCTCATCAAAGCATTTCCCTCCCCACAGGGGCCCACAGAGCCATCACCACTGGGCCCCAGCCCCAAGTACCTCCACCCAGGGCTGGAGATGGGGAACACTTCTGCACCCCCCAGCAAGGTCTCTTCCCTGCTGGTTTCAAAGGTGGAGCAGAGCTGGGTCAGGTGCTCCCACTCCCAACTCCTCAGGCTCTGCCTTCTCCCCATCCCCCACATTCAGAGCCACCAAGCTAAGAAATCTATTCTTTCTTCTACTCTTGTACTTTGAAAACAATTAAGATTTAAAATATATTCGGTAAAGTCCACCAATCTTAAATGTACAGCTCTATGGCTTTTTGTATAAGTATAGATTCATGATCACCCAGATCAAAGCACAGGACATAGATGGGGGTAAGGGGTAAGTTAGGACTTTGGGATTTATAGATACATATTTCTATATACAAAATAGATAAACAACAAGATCCTACTGTATAGCACAGGGAACTCAATATCTTGTAATAACCTATAATGGAAAATAATCTGAAAAACGGTATATATTGTATATATAACAGACTCACTTTACTATATACCTGAAACTGATATAACATTGTGAATCAACTATACTGCAATAAATAAAGATACAGGACATTATCAATACTTGCCCAGAAGTTCCTTATGCCCCTGGCAGCTGACATTTTGACATGCCCAAAAGGTAACTAACAATACAGACTTGTTTGAGAACTCCCATTAACTAGAATCATGCAATATATATTCATACAGGTCTGGCTCCTTCCACTCAACATCGCCCAGGACATCCATCCATCCATCCATCCGTCCATCCATCCATCCATCCGTCTGTCCATCCATGTGATCACAGGGAGCAGTCATTTGTTCTTTTTCCAATGCTGTGTCACGTCCCTTTGTATGATTACATCATGGTCAGTTTATCTATTCTCCTGTTGATGGGCATTTGGATAATTTCCAATTTGAGGCTGTGCTGAATAAAACTGCTCTGTGCGTTTGTAGGGCTAGGCGAACAGAAGCACTTGTTTCTCTTGGGTATATGCCTTAAAATGAAATTGCTGGGTCATAGGCTATGCATTGAAACCATGCTTGATTTTTAGAGTACGCCAAAAGATGGCAGTGCTTAGACTGAAAGTCTAAAACTTAAATGATGACATTTTAGGCACTGTGTGGGTGGGGAGATATTTTGCTCATGTGAGTGGGGGATTGATACAAATATGGCCCCCAATGGGTCATACCTGCCAGTATCCACATCTGTAGGTAGGCCTCTCTCATATTGACTTTAGGTTTAGCCACATGACTTATTTTGGCCAATGGGACATGAAGAAGCATGATACCAGTGCTTGGGCATTGAGGCCTATCTACTTGACCTGTTGCCTTCACCATATGAAGAAGCCTTGGTCTAGCCTCCTTGAGATGAGAAGACTACAGAGAGAGTGATTCAGGTTTGAGGGGCTGGGGGAAAAGAAAGAAAAAGTTTTTAAATGTGGGGCTTCCGTGGCAGTTCAGTGGTTACGACTCTGCACCCACCCAACAGGGGGCATGGGTTTGAGCCCTGGTAGGTACAGTGCTGCTAAAAAAAAAAAAAAATTTGAGGGGACTAAGGAGTGAGATTTTGGGGGCTAATTCTTACTGCAGGATAACCTAGCTATATAGAAGTTGGTACCAGAAGTGGGATTCGGCTATAACAAAAACTCTAAAATATAAGGTCTTGGCTAAGGGTTGGGTGGCAGATGGCAAAGAGAACAGAAAGATAGTGACACACGTTTGGCAGTGGCTAAACATTTGCTAAAGCTGGGACTGAGTCTTGCTGGCCGGGGGCGGGGTGGGAGGTGGAAGGAGGGGCACAGCATCGTCACTGTGGCCTTCCCCATCCACGCAGCTTCCTGCTCCCCAATGCGCCCCGCCCCACTTTCTGCTTACAGATCCCGTCACTTTGTTACTAGCATCAGTGTGACTCTTATCTTTCATTGAGTTTTCCTTTGTCTTTTCTTCCTTTCTCTTTGCTTTTTTCTGGCTGTTTTAACTCCAACATCCTCTGAGTCCAGGTTGAAAGAAAGAAGGGACAGGAACATATTTGGAAGTAGAGGCATGAGTTTGAATTTCAGAAAAGAACATTTAGAGTTATTCCTTTCCACAACCCAGTGGGGCTGCCAAAGCACTGGGGGTAGAAGTTTAGGGACCTGGCTTGCAAGAGCGAATTGTGGTTATTATATTTATTATCAGCTGATTACTCCATGATGGTGTAATACCCCCTCTGGTTCCTATGATTGTTGAACTTGGTGGTCAGCTTCCAGCCTTACCACTACCCATCAACATGTCCTTTCAAGCATCGCTGCAGCTCTTTGAACCTTCTTTTGTCATAACCTGTTAATGGCGGTAAGAATCTTGGTCCTGGCTTCCTCATGGAAAGGTTGAGAGATTGATGGAGTAACGCCCGTGAAAGCAGCATGGACTGTGCAAAGTCTCATCCAAGTGGAAGCGATGCAGTATCATTAGCTCCAGGAACTGCCATCAGGATGAACTGTTTCATTTTGGGGGCAATGGGTTTTGAGTTTTTCAAGGTTATTTTGTTTTATGGCCTCCCTCCTTAGTAATCCACATATATTTGGTGTGCTTAGGAGCAACAGTAGGTTCAAGAAGCTTTCTCTATCTCTGGCTGCATTTGCAACCAGTGGTGCTCTCTACAGCAACCATAATCTTTATGAGGCTCTCAGCTTGTTTCAGAAGAATCACTACCAAGTCGATCTCCTTACTTGCTGGAAGCATTTCCTATCTCTCTGTGTCACCAGAGCTGTTTTGACATCAGACTCCCTTTGGAATAAAAGAAGGCTTCATTCTCAATCCACCGCCTTTGGACAAGCTTCCGGGAGCTTTGTGATTGTGTGCAAAAGTTCTGTGGGACCGGGGGTGGGCACAGCCCACATGTACACATACATGACTTGTTCTGGGAAGAGAGGCTGTAGGTTAAAGTGGACCCTCAAAGACAAAACCCCTATCACTGTGAGGCCTAGGCTGTGACTATAAGATTGGGAATCTAAGACATCAGCAAGAACCCACTGGTGTTAAGAGCAGTTGTTCCAAGAAGGAAAACTGCTCAAGGTGTCTGGACCTGCTTCAGCTAGACCCACAGACCTGCTTCACTGTCAGCAGGAGGGTCAAAGCTATGTCCTTCTGAAAATAGATGCTTTCCCTCCTGGTCTATCCAAGTATGGGCACTTTTTGCCAAGCCGGCCATGGGTTTTGGTGAAAAGGTAGCTCAAAGGAAACAGATGAAAGGGGCCAGCATCCCCACGTTATATTGAAAAGTGGATGCATCCAGTAGACACTGTTGAGGGGGAATTATTTTATTCCCTTTTCTCTTCCTTTAGATGGCTAGATTTCCCTTCTCTTTTTAAGGTACGGATGCCAGCCTCACAGTAGAGGCAGTGGAGCCGAGCATTCAAAGTTAAACTGGGAATTTTGACTCAATAGACCTTGAAGAACAAACAACTCCCATGGAACACTTCCCACAATGGTGGCTTTTATTTAGTTAGTTAGTTTTTAAAGTGATGCCAGCGATGGAAGGGGAGGTGTGATATTCTACAAAGGATGTCGCAGCAAATACTAGGCCGAGAATCATCTATCAGGGGCAACCCAAATTTAAGCCTTAGTAAAGGGGAGTCGAGCTAGGGGGCTCAGAGCCCCAGCTTCAGGGTGCAAAGGTGAGAGTGGGAACAGCAGAAGGAGGGCCATGCATAACTGATCCTGTGGGCAGGTGCAGCTCCGTGATGGTTGTGGAGTAAAAAGAATTTTATCCAGAGATGAACAGTGCTTCCCTGTTCAGGAACCATCTCCCCACTCTAGGGGGTGGATTTGGAAATAGGGGCACATTTTTAGTTGTCACGATGACTAGGGGCTGCTACTGACATTTAGGGACCAGGGAGGGGAGCAAGGACACTTAACATCTTGCCCTGGGGAGGATTGTCCCATTGACAGAGCTAGTAGCTGCAAAGAAAGGAGGCCTAGGAGAGGCCTGAGGACCCACTGGGCACTTGGAGGCATGTGGCAGGAGGTCTAGGGGAGAGGTATGGGGGGAGGGGCTGGTGCTATGCAGGGAAGCCAGTTACTGCCAACAGAGAGTGAGAAGGAAGACTGTGTGGGTAGTTCACTGTGAGGGTGGGCCCCCTCCTCGCTCCAAAGTCAGAGGAGGCAGGGGTGTGCCCCAGACAGGGGATTTCAGGTGGGGCAGAATCAAGGGGTTGCCTCAGAAAAAGGCAGACGGGGCCCTTGCCCAGGCCAGGCAAGCCTCAGCTGGACAGAAAAGGGCCCCGGCTGCTGACTTCCTTCTGCTCTGCTCTCAGCTTCTCCAGTTCTTAAGGGGCAGGGCCTCTGCCTCTGTGGTTACCCCGAGGATTCCCACCATCCCCCCAGCGGGAACTAACCTCTGCTGGCCTGGTCCCCTGCAGGCTGTGGGAGCCATCCCCCGGGAGGCGGGTCCCCTTGCCAGCAGCGTGTAGAGGAAGTGGGCATCCCCAGGCTGTAACGTCAAGTCACTCCACAAAAGGGGAGACAAGAGGGTGAGGCCTGTCTAGCCAACTGTTGTCCTGTCGTCATCCACCGCTGGCCCATGCCGCATCCCACAGTTCGGTAGCTGGGCCGGGCCCAGGGACTGTAAAAAGAGGTCTCAGGTCTGCTGTTAGCTAGTGTTTTGTCTTCTGCCAATCAATGGTTTCAAGGCAAAGGAGAGAGATGACAGTGGCAGGGAGCAGAGCTCAAATACCGCAGGGGGAGGGGAGCTGACTTCCCACAAGGGCTGGGGGAAGGGATGGGGCCCAGCTGCTGACATTTTTACAAAACAAATAAGTGTGGGGCAGAGCTAGTGACCTCAGTGTGATGGAAAAAGACAGTCAGCAGAGCGTCTGCCAGAAATGGCATGTTTCTCAGCCCACCTGTTAGGAAGCGGAAAGAGCAATGGTGACTAAGATCGTCACTGCAAGCAGTTATTGAGTGCTTACTGCATGCCTGGCACCGATCTGAGCACTCGATGTGGGTTATCAGATTTTGCTGTCATAGCCATCCTGTTCTGTTCGGAAATGAGGAAACTGAGGCCGAGGTGTGTGAATTCACTCGTCCAAGGTAGCAGACTAGAAGCGCTGGAAAAGGGACTTGATCCTGGCAGCCTGTCCACAGGACCTATGTAGCGAGCACCCAGGGCCCCTAAACAGGTTCTGTGAGGTGGGGTTTTTCTGCACTTGTGTGTGTGTGTGTGTGTGTGTGTTTGTGTGTGTGTTTTGGGCCTGTGTTCCAATTATCTATTGCTATATAATGAATCACACTAAAACTTAGTGACTTAAAAAAAAATAAAACAACTATCATTTCATTATTATCTCCTGCTGTTCTGGGAGTTGTCTGTCCTCAGCTAGACAGTTCTCTCTCTGTCTCTGTGTCTGTCTGGTGCCACTGCATCAGACAACGCCTGGGGCTGAGGTCCTAAGGAAGGCTTCCTTCCTTGCTCGCATGTCTGGCCACTGATGCTGGCGGTTAGCAGGGATCTCAGCTGGAACAGCGCCATGAGGCCTCTCTGTGTAGTCTGGGCTTCTCCACAGCATGGCAGCTAGTTTGGAAGAGCAAGTATCCTGACATAGTGACACTTCTACCACTGTCACAAATCCAGACAGAGACAAGGGGAGGGGCCATAGACCCCAGCTCTTGATGGGAAGAATGACATGAGATTGTAAAATGGGCTGGTGGCATGGAGATCTTGTTGTGGCCATCTTGGAAAATGCAATCTGCCATTATAGTTGTTCTCTTTAATTTTTTAAATGACCTTGTAAGAGCCTCTGTGAATGAAGTCTAGATTCATTTTGGAGTCACTTCCATTAGTGACCAAATGCTAAATGAGGCCTTCCTTGGTGGCTCAGTGGTGAAGAATCCACCTACCAACATAGGAGACACGCACGGGTTCTATCCCTGGTCCAGGAAGACCCCATGTGCTGTGGAGCAACTGAGCCTGTGCACCACAACTGTGGAGCCTGTGTGAGCCTGGGAGCTGCAACAACAAAAGCCACCACAATGAGAAGCCCGCGCGCTGCAACTAGAGAAAAGAGTGCGCAGCAACGAAGGCCCAGCGCAACCGGAAATAAATAAAGTCACATAAATAAATAAATAAATAAAAAGATGCTAAATGACTAGGGGCCCAGAGTCTTGCTCAATAGCCTCTGTTCTGCCTCGTCATAGCTTCCCTGCTAGGAGCCAGACACTGTGTGAGGTGGAATTGGGGATACAAAATTCCTGGTCCCAGGAAAACACAGCAAAAATCCCCCAAACACCTACCCCAGAGAATGATCTTCTTCAGTTTTTATAAATGTACATTAGTAGTGATGGTTTAGTTGCTCAGTCATGTCCAACTCTTGAGACCCCATGGACTGTAGCCGGACAGGCTCCTCTGTCCATGGGATTTTCCAGGCAAGAGTACTGGAGTGGAGTGCCATTTCCTTCTCCAGGGGATCTTCCCCACCCAAGAATCAAACATGGAGACGGCCCTAAAAAGGCAGGTAGAGGGAGTGGTTCACCCTGAACTGTCCCCACTTTCTGCCCCTGTCCTTGTGCTGGCTTGGCCTTACCTTCTCTGTTCCTTGTTGTTACAGGCTGAATCATGTCTCCCCAAAGTCATACGGTGAAATCCCAACTCCCGGTACCATGGAATGTGACTGTGTTTGGAAATAGGGCCTTTAGGGAGGTGTGTGCATGCGTGCTAAGTCACTTCAGTCTCCGATTCTTTGTGACGCTATGGACCACAGTCTGCCAGGCTCCTCTGTCCCTGGGATTTTCCAGGCAAGAGTACTGGAGTGGGTTGCCCTGCCCTCCTTCAGGGGATCTTCCCGACACAAGGGTTAAGTCTGAGTCTCCTGCATCTCCTGCATTCCAGGCAGATTCTTTACCACTGAGCCATTGGGGAAGCCCCCTTTAAGGAGGTAATTAAGATTAAATGTGGTTACAGGGGTGCAGCCCTAATCCAGTAAGACTGTGTATCTTTATAAGAGGAGGAAGAGACACCAGGGACCTGCTTGCACAGAGGAAAGATCACGTGAGGACATAGCAAGAAGGTGGCTGTCTGTAAGCCAAGGAGGAAGGCCTTAGGAAAACCCAACCCTGCTGACACCTTGATCTTGGACTTTCAGCCTCCAGAATCGTGACAAATAACTTTTTGTTGTTTAAGCCACCTTGGTCTTAAATATCTAGTAATTTGTTATGGCAGCCTGAACAGAAGAACATGTTCTTCCTGTATCCTCCTTTAGAAAAGCCCTCTTCCAGCGAGGTGGCCAAGGTGGGTACATTGGCCACGTGGATGTATTACCTGGGAGAAGTGGGGGCACCCCTTGGCCCTCATCCTGTCCTGGCAGCACATAAAGCTGCTTTGATTGGATTAACTGGTAGCCATCTAGGGTCTCTGGACTCACCAGTGAATGGCAGGCAGGAGGCTGGTACAAAGTATCAGCCAGTTGTGGTGGGAAGGAGACGGCAGGCAGCAGGAGGGGTTGAGGTCTGCAGGGACCTTCCAGGCTTGGCCCCTGGGGCTGCACGCAGCACTGGCACTGTCAACACCGGAGGTATGAGAACCAGCAGAAGGACACCCCCCCACCCCTGAATCCACCTGAAGCCCAGCCCACTCCTGGGTGCAAGGCAGGCAGCCTTCCTCCCCCGGGATGTTTCCACCACTCAGCAATCCAGGGCCCGCCTGGCCCCGATGCATTTTTTATTTTGCTATATTCTTTCCATTGTCCTGACGTGAATAATTTAAACTGACACAGAAAGGAAGGGCGGCCCTTGCCACAAAGGGGATGCTGTCAACTCTCCCCCTACCACACAGAGAGACACACACACACACACACACACACACTCACACTGAGCCTCTGTTTGGCTTTGCCTCCTCCTGTGTTTCTCTTCCTTGTTTGGTTTCTGTCTGTCTGCCTCGTTCTCAAACCGTTCTCTGGTGCTCTCTTGTGCTCAGCAAACATATGCATGGTGTACCCACACATACACGCTGGCATGCACGTGTTCCTCTTCCCCCCAGCTCTCTGTGAGCAGAGAGTGTGACATTTGTGCAGGGATACAGTTTCTCCCTCTGGGTGGGAATTGTGATAACTCTCATCTGCATTTCTCTTTCTGTTTCTCATTTCCCTTCTTTCTTTCCTTTGATTGACTCTACTGTTTGCATATGCGAGGGAAAGGGTACTTCATTTATGAAGTGGCCTCATTTTATGAGTCTCTTCTTTGTAATCACACAGCCTCAAGTTGAACTTTCTTGGGGGTGAAGTGGGGGCTGGGGGAATACAGACAGACCCAGAAAGGATTCATCAGCCTTCCGAGGAAGGCTGGGAATTTTCTGAAGATGTGAAGGGCAAGATACCTAGGGGCTTTTGGGTGCCACTTGGGCCAGCTGTAGCCAGGGTATGGAGCTGCTGCTGGCCACTGGCATTGTCTAGAGAGCAGCCTTGGCCTCCCTCGGCCTTGAACCAGGAAGCAGGCTTTATTTGTCAGGAGAGGGCATAGCCAGGATTTCCTGAAGGTTCTGGCCTCTAGCCTGTAACCCAGTGCTGTCCAATAGAAATATAATGCAAGCCACAAATGTGAGCCGCATACCCTTTTTGGAATGTTCTAGTGGCACATGAAAAAGGTAGAAAGAAACAGGTGAAACTAATTTGAATAACATCCCATCTAACCCACTTTATCCAAAATATTATCATTTCAACATGTCGTCAAGAAAAAAAAATAATGAGATCATTTACATTGTTTTGGGGGGGACTAAACCTTCAAAATCCGGTGTGTATTTTATGCTTACGGCATTCCTCTATTTGGACTGACCACATTTCAAGTGTTCCATAGCCACACGTGGCTTGTGGCCATTGTATTGGATAGCGCAGGCCTAGCCTAACCAAGCCTGGGGTTCGGAAACTCAATTTGGGCTGCCTAAGTGGCAGCGCTGTTAGTACATCCTCCGTCTGTGCGTTTGATGGGAAGAACACTAGGTGATGAGCGGGAAGTTCTCCGAGCGATTATTCTACTATTAGCATCATTAGCAGTAATCATCGTCAGCTTGCTGGCATCGCCCGCGTCCGGCCCTGTCTCTTTCCTGATCAAGCAGCATGCTGTGCTGGGTCACCGCTGATCTGGATTGCTTTATCTGGGGGAGCTGGGGGGCACAGTTTCCAGGTGCCCTATAGACTCACCCTCTAGCTGGGGCTTCACCTCCTAGGTGCCTGTCCCTCTTCTTTGCTTTAGGTCCTAGACACCCCGCTGGCTTTCTCCTTCTATATATAACACTCTGTGCTGACAGCTGGTCATCTGATGACTCATCAGTCACTGTGGATGGAGCCCTGAACATGTATTCATGGGGCGTTTGGGGCAGCTTTTGCCCTCTTCCTAGTAAGTGCTGGCTTTGGGAGGTTTGTCCTGAAGAAAAAAAAGCCACACTCATGGAGAATGGGGGAGGGTTGATGAGCCAGCTGGCCCCTAGCCGAAGACCTCTGGGTGCAGAGGCAAATCCAGCAGGAATCTGAGGACCTGGCTCCAGGTGAGCCGGTAAAGGCAGACACATCGATCGCTACACTAAGGGCTTGAATGGAGCTTTTGCTCTCTCCTTGGTCACCTGTCCTAAGCACCTGACTGGCCTCAGAAATTCAGAGATGTTAGCTCCCTTCTGAAGCAGCCAGGCTCCGCGCAGGAGAGCCAGCAGCCCCACCTCATTTCAGTGGTATATCAAGGACTAAATGCTGGCTTCAGAGCTGGCAGCAGCTGGCTTTAATCTCGGCTGCTCTGCTCACCAGCTGTGCCACCCTGGGAGAGTCCCTTTCTGATCACGGAGTTTCCGCTTCCTCTTTGGGGTGGCGTGCTTAGTATGAGCGGTGCCGTCAGTTCTGAGGACGGGATGAAGCACCGTTGGTATCGTGTCTACTCACGGTAACTGTTGTTCAGGTCCTGCACATGGGCCCTAGAACTTCCCAGAAGCAGACCCTGAGACAAGATTTGTGGGGAAGTGATTCCTGCGGGGCGGGGAGCAGTCGGGGGGAAGCTCTGGAGAGTAAGTCACACCTTATAGCCTGTCCTGACTCCAGGCAAGAGAAGTAAGCTGTCACTCTCCCCCACGTGGCATTGTCAGCCGCTCAGGGTGCCCCTGGGAGTGGGGTTACAAACTCCTAGATTTACCCCCTCTCTGAGGATGAGCTGTGTCAGGAGCTGAGGGCGACCTGCAGAGAAGTCCCAGGTGCAGGCTGTCAGAGGTGGAGGGGAGGGCGCTTATATTCAAAAAGGGACGCAGAGGCCAGCCGCCCTCCATGGATGAGACCGGTGTCAGGGACTGGGAAGATGGTTGGAGACAGGAGGTGAGGCACTGCCCAGGCCTCGCCCCACACGGCAGATGGAAGGGTTGCCAGATGCAGAGAAAGCCAAAGCCTGAGGAGCTTCTGACCAAGCCCAACCTGCGGGGACACCCCGCCGCTGGGCATGGGGGTCGGCAGACCCAGGATGCCAGCGACTAAGTCTTGTCCACCCCACAGGCGAGGCTTCTGATCGGTGCAGCTGCGGCCTGGGGCTTCCCCGCAGCCCAGCAGCCTTCCTCCTTCCTTTCGCTCCTCATCCTGGACCTCTCCTTCAGGTCGCACCCGCCCCCCTCCCAGCCCCGGCCACTTGAACTCTGGCTCCAGCTTCTTACCCCTCCCTGTTCCAGACCAGCCTGCTCTCTTTCCCATCTTCGGACTCCCAGTTTCTTCCCTGCCTCCTTTCGGCTTCTTTTCTCTGCCTTTCTGGACTTCGAGCAACTTGGCCTGAAGACTTCCAGGGGTGCTGCATCAGGCAGGCCCCCAGTCTGCTTTCTTAACCCACTAAAGTGTCTGTGCCCCAAGGACCCGGGATGTGGGATCTGGAGTCCCGGACATCATCATCCCTACCTAAGTTTCCATTCGCCAGCAATGATGAGTTTATTTTCCACTGTCAGGAATTCCAAGTGTGAATGATTTTACCACTGGTCTGTTCTTGGTACAGCTGGGATTCTATTTATCACAGGCTTAGGAATTTGACTTCCTGGCTTTTCCAAGCCGGGTAGAATTCTCTCCCCGTCTGCTCTCCCATCACCTCCTCTCCTTTCTCCTCTCCTCTCCCTTACCTTGACTTCCATTTTCCCTCCTCCCTCTTCACTCCCTTTCCTTCCTTCATCCTCTCCCTGCACCCCTTCCTGGCTTGGCTGTCCTTAGGGTGGCAGTGACCCAGGCAAGACACAGGGATGAACCGCTGCCTGGGAACGCACTTAAGAGCCTCCAAGCAAGCCTCCTCTCAGGTAAGCAGCAGGTGACGACTGTAGTGCTCACACAGACGGGAAACGTGTTGACAAGTGGCAAGAGCTCCATTCCTGACTTCACTCACCCACCCTGCCAAGCGCCTTCACTACTGTCTCTTATACACATCTCCTCCTGTCTCCAACCATCTTCCCAGTCCCTGACACCGGTCTCATCCATGGAGGGCGGCTGGCCTCTGCGTCCCTTTTTGAATATAAGCGCCCTCCCCTCCACCTCTGACAGCCTGCACCTGGGACTTCTCTGCAGGTCGCCCTCAGCTCCTGACACAGCTCATCCTCAGAGAGGGGGTAAATCTAGGAGTTTGTAACCCCACTCCCAGGGGCACCCTGAGCGGCTGACAATGCCACGTGGGGGAGAGTGACAGCTTACTTCTCTTGCCTGGAGTCAGGACAGGCTATAAGGTGTGACTTACTCTCCAGAGCTTCCCCCCGACTGCTCCCCGCCCCGCAGGAATCACTTCCCCACAAATCTTGTCTCAGGGTCTGCTTCTGGGAAGTTCTAGGGCCCATGTGCAGGACCTGAACAACAGTTACCGTGAGTAGACACGATACCAACGGTGCTTCATCCCGTCCTCAGAAATACATTGTCTTAGTAAAAATACCTTTCCTTTCAGCTACTCACTTATTTTCTCCTCCTGTTACTCTAGTTTATTAAATGCTGTTTTTGTAGCATCATGCCCGGTCCGCGGCAGCCCTATGATTTGGTAGAGCCCAGCCTGGCAAAGGTTTTCGGAGGAACTGCAAGTGTTCTCTTGGAAACTCACCAAGGACTCAGAGAACCACCTGCTAGCCTCGACTGTGAATGGGGCACGTGTCAAGAGTATGGTCTTCTGCTAATGTGACCACCCTTGGACAAAGGTGGGGCTTCCCAGATTTCACTATATGCACGTCCTCCCCTCCTGGGGAACTGACTAGGTTTGAATGAGCCTTGTGAATTGCTAGGTGGTGACTTCAGGTGGGCCAGCCTCCCTGTTGCAAGCTCAGCTGAGGTCACAGTCATAGGGTGTGGTGCCCACAACTCCTGGCAGTTAACCTCACACAAAGGGAAAACTCTCCTGGGCACAAACAGCTCCACCTTGCCTGCCTGTGGGCAATTTTGCCAATGTTTTTCCATTAGTCATAAAGCAGGAGGGGTGGGTGGGAGCTAGGGTGGGCAGTGTGGCCAGTCATTGCAAACCCGTAGTTATTGGGAAGAACTCCCTGAATGCATTGCTATGGAAAGCTACGTCCTAAGTGCTGACACCGGGGTCTTGTTTAGTGAAAACCCACAAATAACATACAGAAACAATACACAGAGTCTACAAATCCTGTGTTCCTGAGGCTTGAAGTTCTTCTCTGAGAGAACGCTCGCTCAGGGAGGGCCACTTTGACCCTTGGCTCCAGAGTCAAGTGAGAGCTCCTTCCGCCAGCACTTGGGGCCTTTTGCCTGAGGCTCTAACTGGATGCCTGAATGGGCAGTGCCCACAGGAGGGTAGCCTGCACTATTGCCCCCAACTATGACTACTGGGATCTGGTGGGGAGATGCCCCAGTTTCTAGAGGGCTTCCCAGTAGCTCAGATGGTAAAGAATCTGCCTGCAATGCAGGAGACCTGGGTTTGATCCCTGGGTAGGGAAGATCCTCTGGAGAAGGGAAGGGCTACTCCATGATTCTTCCTGGATAATTCCATGGACAGGGGAGCCTGATGAGCTACAGTCCCTGGGGTCACAAATCATCAGACATGACTGAGCTACTAACACTGCCCCAGTTTCTTGTCCTTCAGGTGGGATAGTCTGAGGTGTGTTCTACACTGTCAACGGACAGGGACGCATTTGCTCATGTGGTACCCTACTTATGATTACTGGCTCTCTCTCATGCCCCAACCCTATGGTACTTCCAAGAATCGCCTCGAAAGAAACTCATTACAGTCAAAACCTTGCATCAGATTTTGCTTCTAGAGGAGGAAAATATTTCCCATTAAAAAAAATTTTTTTTAATAAAAAAAATCATTTGTGACTGCGCTGGGTCTTTGTTGCTGCATGAGCTTTTCTCTAGTTGCAAAGAATGGGGGTTACTCTCTAGTTTCGATGGTGGGCTCCTTGTAGTGGTGGCTTATTGTTGGGGTTCCTGGGCTCTAGAGCACAGGCTCAATAGTTGCACAGGCTTAGCTGCTCCAAGGCATGTGGGATCTTCTCAGACCAGGGATTGAACCCTTATCTCCTGTACTGGCAAGACAGGCAGATTCTTTACTACTGAGTCATCAGGGAAGCCCTTCCCATCTAAATTAAGTCTCCCTCTTCCTTCTCAGGTCACCCTCCACCCCCCAACTGGCTTAATAGTGTTCATCATGATCTGTAACTATGTATTTGTTTGCATGTTTATTTGTTTAATGTCTGTCTTCTTTAGTGGAATGCAGGCTCATGAAGGCAGAGACAATGTCTATTTTGTTTGTTCCCTTATGCATCACCCAACCCAGGGCTTGACATGTAGTAGACATACAAGATAAATTCTGTGGAGGGAATGAATTCAAAATCATTAGGAGATGGGGCTTTTTAATCTTCTAGCTTTGTGGTGGTTTAAAAACATAACCCCAATATTTTTTTGACGCTTTTTCTAATGGGAAGTGGGATCTGTTTCTCCTTTCCTTGAATCTGATGACGGCCTCAACTAAGAGTATGACAGGGCTGAGACATGAAAGGCCAGGCAGCTTCCACCTTGGAGCCCTGAGTGACTATCACGTAAGCACTCTGATCACCCTGTGTTGGCCATGCTGCGAGGAAGCACAATCTACACTGAGGCCACATGCTCAGAATGACTGTCCCAGCTGAGTCCGGATTTTGAGTTATTTCAGCCCAAGTGCCAGATGTATGCCCGAAGGACTCTCCAGGTGACTCCGGCCCCCAAACCTTCACCTCTTTTCAACTGAGACCTCAGGCATCATGGGGGCAGAGAGACAAGGTATCACTGCTCTACTACATCCAAAATCCCAACCCGTGGAAACCACAAGTATAATGAAATAGTTGTTAAGCTCCTACATTTTGGAATAATCTGTTATGCAGAAATAACTGGACCACCCTTTCGTAAGTTTATTAATTCCTCATTCATTCCACCATTGCTTATTAAGCTCCTACTATGTGGTGGTGATAATGCTACAGTGAAGCACAAAATAAAATCCCTTACCTTCCAGGAACTTACAGTTTAGGGGCTGCACTTGCAACTGTATCTTGCAAAAGCCTACATTAACAATAATGAGTCGATTTTTCAAAAACCACTTCCAGATGGTGTCGGGGGAGGGGCGCTTCCTGAGTGAATTGCCAAGGGAAGCTCCAGAGGTAGGTGGATTAGATAACAGAGACCCAGAGAGCTCTATTATTTGCTGGCTGCCAAGCACGGCTGTCCTGCAAATCATCCACAGGCTAGCTGTGCCCTCACACCATGGGGAGAGACGAAGGGGATTTGGGAGGTTCCATCCCCGAGGCAGAAGTACTAGGAAACTTCTCCTCACAGGTCCTGGGACAGAGATTGTGTCTGCCTCTTGGAGGAATGTGGCCTTGGCTTCTTCTAAGCTGGGAGCAGGGAGACTTAGGTAAAATCAGACCCGCTGACGTCACTCCAGCTCCCTTATCTAGTTCCAGAGTGCAGGCATGGATCCCAGAGTGCACTCTGTGTCCAGGCATGCCTATCTCCTGGAGTCTAGACTTGGGAAAGCACTGTGATTTTTTTATGACTTATGCTTCTGTTTTTCATTCAGTGTTTAGCAAAGCTTATTTTAAGAATGTCTGCTGGTCTCGGCTCCGCTGAGGTGAAACAGAGAAAAGGACTCTGTCCTTCAGGGTGCTGTCAAAGTTTTCCTGGAGCCTACTCACGGCTGCTAGGCGCAAACCCCAAGAGGAAGAATTGTTCTGGGAGGGAAGGTTGAGAGTCCGGCTGCCCCTGTCTGTCGGGAGCTTTTCCTTTCTAGAAACTTGCTTGTGTTCACACCTTGAAGATTCAGGGGCCTGTGTAAGAAAAGAGGCCACATAAGGGCAGTGATGAATAAAATAAAAACTACTGTCCCTGGAGACTGGCAATGGAAGCTTAACCAGCACCAAGGGACTGAGAACATAGCCGGACAACGAAACCTCAGAGACATCACCTCCCCCTTGGGATCCTGGTGCTGGTCACCCCTGAGACTGTCATGCTGCTGTCAAGGAGCTTTGTGTTTCTCTGCCGTGTCCTGAGTGGGCCTTCTCTGCTCCCGAATACTGAACCTTCTGAGATTAAATTGCTTGGCTAAGTCAAGGCCTCTGCATTGAATCAGGGATCTGCTCTTCAGCAGTTCAACACATATAATCAGTGATCGAGGTGCCGGGCACATATATAGCTGTTCATGTGGCTGTGAACAAAACAGATGATGCCCGTGGAACATATCATCTAATATTAAAGTTAATTTTTAAATATGAAAATATTAAAAATATTTTCATAATATTTTGGAGGCAGGCACAGAGAAAATATACAAACACGAACCTGGAGCATCTGACTTACCATCTTTAGCTTGATGTCTTCACCCTAGGATTTCTTGGCTGGCTAACATCTCTCCCCAATCAGATGTCAGCTTGGAGCCCTACTATGGCAGGGTGCCTTTAGGAATGTTCCAGCCCCGAAATACCAGACTGAGTCCCCTGTCTAGGTTGACCAAAGTCTACCTTCCAAATGCCAGAAGCGTTGCTTCCCAGTTTCAGCCAAATTTTTTTCTGAGCCTCTGACAGAACAGGTGAGGCCATCTCCAGGTGACCCTCCCTGTCCCTCCCCCCACACATACGCACACCTTGACTTCTAAAAGATAATATTGTCAGAGATCTTTCTTGATGGCCCACAAGAGACTAACACTTTCTGTAGTAGAAGGTGTCAGTTGCTTCATTACCAGGAGTTTACTTGAGGTTCTAAAGAGATTATTGGGATTTTTGGCAGGGGGGTGGGCAGGGAATAGCATTTCCCTGAGATGCTATAGCATTTCTAAATTGTTAAATTGAGAGGAGCATTGCAATTAATGAGTCTCTCAGAAATAGCACCAAATGAAAGAGCGTGCTGAGACATGGATTCTGATTCAGATGTCAGGGTGCTTCCTCTGTCCTATGGTTAATTCCAGGTGCTCCTCTTCAGATTCCCGACTTGCGGTGGTAGACCCTCTAGCTTCACCTGTCACACTTTGTCAGTCCTGATGGGGGCAGGGTTCTGTGTCCATGTCCTGGTGGCATTATATGATCTCCACTGTTTCTTTTCCATCGAAAATTAGACCAGAAGCTGCACCGAGGTGAGGATCAAGGTTGATTTCTTGGATGCATTTCTCACTCTCTAGGGTCTAATTTATAATATTCCCAAAGTAGGCATGTCCTTGGCCCAACATTTTGAACCGCCAAGTAGCAGCCAAGCTACCCTTCTTAGCTCCGCTTCATCAAGGCCACCCTGTGTGTGCATGCACACTCAGTCACTTTAGTCGTGTGCGACTCTTTGTGACCCCATGGACTGTAGCCTGCCAGGTTCCTCTGCCCATGGGATTCTCCAGGCAAGAATACTGGAGGGTGTTGCCATGCCCTTCTCTAGGGGATCTCCCTGACCCAGGGATTGAACTAGAGACTCTTTTGTCTCCTGCATTGGTAGGTGCGTTCTTGACCACGAACGCCACCCTCAACATCACCCCTCCTCTCTTCTAAGAACAAATTGCTGTCTTGTGTCTCTAGTGGAGGGGTGTGTGCAACCATGTGTGTTGGAAATGGGGTGAGCCTGAGGGAGGGAGAGGTTGAACACATTTTATGTGCTCTTCTCATTTGTGATGCAAACTGTTTCCCAGAAATTATTGTCCTTGTCTGTGTCTTCTCTGTCCCAGGGTACCTCTCCCTGCCATGGCCTCTCCCCTCCTACAAGCTGAGGAGCAGAAACAGCATGGTGGGGAAGCAACTGGTCACACCCCCACTGGAGGTGGGGTGTTGTACCAGATGGCCTGGATGCTGAGCTCACTAAGGCTAGGGATCTCTGAGACCCCTCCCAATTCTTATGCTGTCATTGCTGTGGTGGCAGTTTTCATCTGACTCCTGTGGCAAGCTTTGTGGCTGTTAGGAAGCCACCCTCTCACCCACTAGAATGGCTAAAATGAAAAAGATGGGTGATACCATAAGGCAAGGGTGCAGGCAGCAAGCGGGACCCTCATAGGTTGCTGGTGGGAGTGTAGAATGGTACAGCCGCTGCAGGAAAGGGTACCCGATGAAGTTACACACACACCTACCTGTGACGAGCAATTCCACTCCTGGGGCATTTACTTGAAGAAATGACTGACAGCCTCTATCTGCACAAAGTTCCCTATATAAATGTTCACAGCACTTCGTGCATAATAGCCCCAAAGTGGGAACAGTCTAGATGTTTGTCAATAAACAAATCATCATATAGCCATGCAATGGACGACTACTCAGCCATACAAAGGAATGTATTACCACCAATACACACAACAACCTGGATGAGACTCTCAGACGTTACATCGAGTAAAAGAATCGGCCTTCTGTGAAGTGACAGACGTCTGAGACCTGGAAGGAGCCCTCACCCTACCAGGCTGGTACCGTGATCTCCAACTTCCAGCCTCCAGAACTGTGAACAACAAATTTCTGCCTTTTTTTTTTTTTCACCACAAAAGAAGCAGGGGAACATAGTATGCACTGTATGATTCCATTTCTTTAAAGTTTGTGCTCAGTCACTCAGTCATGTCCGACTCTTTGCGACCTCATGGACAGTAGCCTGCCAGGCTCTTCTTTCTGTCCAATGGGATTTCTTAGGCAAGAGTACTGGAGTGGGTTGCCACTTCCTCCTCCAGGGGATCTTCCCGATCCAGGGATTGAAATCACATCTCCTGCATTGTCAGGCGGATTCTTACCACTGAGCCACCGGGGAAGCCCAATTTAAAGTTCAAGAACAAGCAAAACTAATTCAGGACAGTGTTTGTGGGCCAGGAGTCAATCTCCACCCTTCCAACCCCCAGCAGCCCCCCTAGTGGGGGACATTTAGCTATGTCTGGAGACATTTTTGGCTGTCATGACTGGGGGTAAGTGCTGTTGGTACCTAATGAGTCAAGGTCAAGGATCTGTTAAACATTCTACAGGGCCCAGCTCAGTCCCACATTTATCTGGCTCCAAATGTCCATCTGAGGTGCAGTAGCCCTGGTATTGGGCGATAGAAGTCAGAAAAGTTGTTACCTCTTGAGGTGTGCTGACTGGAAAGGGCCCGAGGGAACTTTCTGGGCTGATGGGAATGTTCTCTATCCATGCTAACGTAGTAGCCCTTAGCCACATGTGGCTGTGCACATTAAAATGAAACGCAATTGCAAAGTTGTCTTTTTAGTCACAACAGTGACAGTTCAAAGGCTCAGTAGCCACATGTAACACATTCAGAACATTTTCAACTTTGTATGACATTGTTTTGGACAGCGCTGCTCTATTTCTTGAACTAGGCGATGTAGAAAAGTCACTGAGTTGTCCAGACCCCAAATGTGCACGTTTCATGGCATGTAAATTATACCTCAATACTTATAATGGGGTAGGATGAGAATAAGTCTTTCCTGCAGGTGAGGAGTGGTGATGCTAGGGAAGTCACAGTCCCCAAGAGCATGGCTTCAGTCCTCCAGCTTCCCCCCCTCCCCCTGATCTGGGGTGAGGCCTCGTGGAGCATCCAGAAGCAGGAGTAGACTGTGAAGGGGGAGGGGCAGCTGAGGTTCTTTACGGGGTCCTCCCTAGGGGCAGAAAGTGCCAAGGCCCTTTACCCTCCAGGGAATTCAAGGGCTGCCCTGGCTCCCAGTGGATTTACGAGCAGGTCAAGTGGACCGGAGCAAAGAAAGGGCTCCATTTCCCCCACCCCCATCCCTTTTGATAGGTAGCTTTCCCCACCGGGGGTCTGCAGGCTCTCCTGGCAGAAATCGCTCCATTCCCCGTCACTGCTTCCCCCCCTCTCTCTCTCTTCTGGTGTGAGGGTTTTACAATAACAGCATTGTAACCACTTTGAGAAAACCAATAAAAAGGCGGTGACAAAAGAATAGCGAGCCGGCTGGAAATTGCACGCAGCAGCGAGGGCCTGGGCCTCTTGCTGCTGTGTGTTTAATAGTGCTCCTGGGCTGCAGGCTGCAAAGACGCACGTGTTTATTTGGGGGATGTATGTTGCTTAAATAATGAATCTCGAATAAGCATTTGGATGAATGCAGGGAGTCCCGACTCCCATTGCCACTCAAGACATCTCACCCAACTGGGGCCACTAAATGCAACAGCAAACTTCCTTTAACGCCCTGGTCAGACTGTAGAGCCCGCAGTCCTGTGATGCCTAGGGAGGAGTATATTCATTCATTTGTTCATCCATTTAGCAACAGAACTGGAGTGACCACCTACTAACTGGTGAGCCCTATGCTAGGTACTGAGCCATACAGAACACTTTCCCAGCTGGCTTCACTGTACGTGCGGCAGAAAATTCCAGAGGCAGCTTTTGGCTCAAGTCAGTGCTAGTGCTGTGCCCTGTCTTGTTTCTTCTCTGCTGGGTCATGGTCACCCTCATGTTCACCAAGTTGAGCTCCAGCCCCCTCCCTCACTTCCTCTTTGCTTGCATCTTCAAAGAGAAACCCAAAGTCTTTTATATATTTATTAATCCATAGCTGAAGAAAATTTCAGGCTCACAGAAAAGTTGCAGAAACAGTACAAAGAATTCTGATATACTCTTCACCCAGATTCTTCAAAAGTAAGCGTTTTACCAATTTCCTTTATCTTCTCCCTTTGTCTCTCTCTGGACAGATATAGATAGGCATAAGGTAGGTAAATAGATAGCTGTAGATACAGAAATCTATGAACTATTTGAGAATAAGCTACAGACATGATCATCCTTTACCTATGATACTTAGGCATAGCTTTCTTGAGAAACAAGGATATTCTCTTACATTCCCACAATGCAACGATGAAAATCAGGAAATTAACATTGGTATAATACTGTTATCTAATCTACAGACATTCATATTTCTTCAATTGTCCCACTACTGTTCTGTACAGCCAAAGAAAAAAATTTATGTTCCAAGATCCAATTCAGAGTTGCATATTGCATTTCATTGTCATGTCTCTTTCGTCTCCCTTTAATCTGGAACAGGTCCACAGTCTTTCGTTGAGTTTCTTGACCTTGACCTTTTTAAAGCAGACAGGCTAGTTATTTTGCAAAATGTCGTTTGACGTGGGTTCGTCTGATTCCATTCAGGTTCTGCATGTCTGGCAAGAAGATGGCGGAAGCAGAGCTGTGTCCTTCTCTCCTTCTCAGTGCTTTGTGTGTGTGTGTTGGGGGAGGGGTTTGTTGAAGTCATCATTTGGTTAAGGGAAGTCTGCGGGACTGTCTCTACACTCCCCCTCTAACAACCTCTTTTCCTAACCCAGAGGTCAGAACATCAATCTGCAGAACAGTCAGTTCCAGGTCCACCAGGTGACACCTTTCCCACGGGAACTGAACTATTAGTTACCCCACCCTCAAATAATCCCCGTTAGGCACTTCCTGTAATTTCTCTTCTCTCCTCTAATTCTCCTGGCTCCCCAGCTTGGCTGGTAGATCAGGTGTTAATATCACCATATTACAGAGGAGCCGGAGACCCAGTGAGATTAAACCACGGTAGACAGACCTCATTGAGGTTTCTGAATTTATCTGTGATTCCCCAGCCAACTCCAGAATCAGTATTTACCTTTCTTTGAAGCCATCGAATGCTGGGTGGCAGGGCCGTAAACATCATTTAATTTCCAAAATGGTCGGCATTGTAACCTGAGTGTGTCTCATTGTTGATGATGTGGGAAGGAGCACCTTGACATTTCTGGCTGTGATTTCAAGTATCCTCATGTGAGTTATTGCTTTCATCCCCCAGAGCACATAGGTACTCAGAGAGAAGACTGCGAATACAAAGAAAGAGGCCAATAGCGAGACAGCCAACTTAGAAAATGGCCGGGCCCACTCCGGATGAGAACAAAGCCAAGAGCTTTCTCTTTGGGTTGGGTTCTATGTCTTGGGTTACTAAATAAGAGATCCTAGTATCTTACTATTTGTTGTAAACAAAGCCTACTAACAGTTCAAAGGAGTATTTTGATAACCATAATTCTCTGCATGGTCACAAGCATGTATGTGTGATACAGGTGTGTGTATGTGTGTCCATGTGTGTGCCTGTGTGTGCACATATGCCTCCATGTGTTCAGACATGGGGAGCTATTTACACTTTTTATGGTATGCAGGAATATATGAATCATATGGGAATCTATTTTAAATACGGATATTCTTTCCCAGTGAAGTCAACACTGCACAGTCATGTCACTGCATACAGGAACTCTATTTTGAAGCCATAGATGGGGAACAGAGACTCTTTCTCCTCCAGAAGTGCTGCTTGGAACCCCAGAATCGGCAAGTTACTACAATAAGCTGAAACGCCCAGAAACTACACTTGAACTAATGCCTAAAACCTGACGGAGACATACTTCATAGTTAATCTGGTTACTCGGGGTTTATTTCACAGTCAGAAGTTCTTATGATGGAAGGGGCTCCCGCTGGCTTCTCCCAGAAACATGACTGAATTAATGAATGAATGAATTCAACTTACCAGAGCAGATTTAAACTGCTTACTGAAACAAAATCTCATCATTTTTCTTCCTTCCGTTTTCTTTTAAAAGATAAATATGAGCCTCATATGGATGCTGTAAGAGTCATTAATCCTTGATAACAGACTGTTTCATCTTTTGATTAAAAAAAGGCAGACTGACTGACAGCTAGCTTACCACCGCAGGCTCATTAGCAAGCCGGTTCAGATGTGGCCTGGCAAATAAACACCCCGCATTCCATTAACCAGGCAGCACCCAGGAGCTAAGGCCTCCGTGCTCCTCCGGGCTTAAAATGCCAGGGACAGGTAAACCGGCTTTGTCTTGCTGAACCAGCAGAAAGCGCTCAAGTTTTTTCAAAATGAGCGCTTTCTGCGCTACTACCGGGTTGTCAAATTTTAATGGGTGCTTGTTAACTGGGACTCTGAAATATTGTGATGTATTTGACGGTCAGCAGCTTTCCGGGGGCGGGGGGCCGTGGTTGGGGCGGAGCACGGTGTATTTTAATAGGAGCCTTCACACCCCAGGGGGCGAGGGCTGCTTAACGGTGTCCTTGCAGGTCTTGAAGGGCCCGCAGCATGAGGGGCTCTGGGAGCCCATGGAAGTGAGGATCCCATAGGCTGCATATTCTCCTCTCCCTCTCTTCCCTAAGGCTCAGTCCAAGTCTCAGAGTACCCTGTTGTGGGTTGCTGGGGAAATGCCACTTCTCCTTCAGACTCCAGCCTGCCCGCTTGCTTCTTCCTCAGCCCCTTGCAGCTAAGCCCTGCAAGGATGGGAGGTAGCTTTCTTGGCACTTTGATCTGTGGCTGGGACTTGAGGGGTTTCAGGGAGCGAGGGTCAAACTAGCAGAGAGGAGGCCAAGCAGCCGCTGAGAGGATGCTGCTGGCTTCTGGGTCCCAGCTCAGAGTACCGGTGCCCAGTTCCGCCCAGGCCTTTCGGAGCAGGGATCTTCACCTGGTTAGTGAGAATCTGTTTTCAAAGAAGGCCTCAGAACAAGGTCTTGGAGAGGGACCGAGTTTGTCACTGGTAGAGTGTGTGTGGTATGTGTGTGCATGTAGGTTGTACCTGTGGTATGTGTGTGTGCATTTGGTAAGGACTATGTGTGCCTGTGGTGTATGTGCACGTAGTATATGTGTGTGTGCATGCACGTGTGTGCACATCATGCTCTGGAGTCCCTGGAGAGAAGGCCATGAATGCTTTGGTGGGGGAGGAAGGTGACGCTCTGCCTAGAACACCCTAGAGCTGCCGGGCACCATCGTGTGTTCAGAAGAGGCAAGAGTGCTGTGCCAGTGGAAAGCTTATTTTGCCCAGCAGGACCAAAAATCCAATTAAAGAAAGAATGAGGGAAATGTGAAGTCTGGACTGAGTGCTGGCACCTCCCTGGCCGACTTCCTTGGCAAGGATCTCTGCGGAGGGGAAGGCCAATGATGGCTGTGGGGACGGCCGACCAGAGAGGCTCCCACGCGCCATAGCCAAACACAGGGGCAGCTGCCAGCGGCCGGTCCTGCCTGTCCCCGCTGCCCAGCGCCACGACCTCCCGCGAGGACCCGCTGGTGGTCCTCAGCGGCGTGGAGAGCCGGGCCCGCCTGGCAGCAGTGGGAGCGCCACCCCAGCCCCAGGTCTCGGGCCATTTGAGCCACCCACCCGCCCGCGCCTATTGACATCGGTGAGAATCGCACAGGCAGATTAAAGGCAGCATATGGCCCCCCAACTGGAAGCCAGCGGAGCTGAACCAACACTGGCAAATTGTGTTCAAACCGCATTGAGAATCCTGGCAGCTGCACCTGGCATGGGGAGCAGCCGGCGACCTGCATACAAAGGGAGTTTTATACACAGGGGGAGGCGGCGGCGGCGGCGGCGGCGGCGGCGGCGGCGGCGGCGGTGCGGCACTCCCGCCCCCTCCCTCCTGCAGCCCACTCTCTCCTCCCCCTTCATCCGGATCTGGGCATCGGCCCTGGGAGGCTGGGAGTTACTTGTCCAGGTTTCTGAACCTGGAGAAAGGAGGACGAGAGGGTGCTCCTATTTAGAGCTTCGAAGGCAGGATGGATTGATCAGGGTCCTCCACGGCGTCCCCCCCCCATATGTACCTAGGTGCCCTCTCCCCGATATAACAATGGCCGGATGCCCCAGGCATGAGGAGATCAGGAGCTCACAGGGGACAGCAGGAGGACTGCAGCCTTGCTAGTCTGAACCTTAAGGAAAAGATGGCAGTTCATCCTTCCCCACCTCTGTGGGACAACCCGCCGGCAGAAGCTTCCACATCTCCCCCAATGCCAGGCTGACATCACTTGTCTACCTCCCTCCAGCTCTAACTCAAAATTGGGAAGTAGAGACGTTTTTGGTTAACTCATGAAAGAACAGGGAGACATTATTTTCTGATATAGAGAAATAATTAAAACAGATAACGGAGTATGATAGAGTTAAGTGGGGGTGGGGAGACCAATGAACTTGCAATAAACCAACTGAACGGGTGGGGGCAGTGTTTAATGACTCAACATGCAAAACGAGCCTGGTTTTCAGCACCAGGGTAATCTAGGGCGCACTGACGATCAACTCTGGATGACTGAACATGCTCACTAGTAAATCTGGTGAGCCAAGGGGATGTGAATTGGTGTGTGTGTGTGTGCAGGGGTGGCTCTTCGGTTGTGGTGGTAGGCTATCTGCCTCATGGAATAGGATGAGAAAACACCGAACACCGTTTCCTGGCGTCAGATTATTTCTCCAGCTGATGAGAATATTAATTTGTTTTTTGCCCAAAGGATACTCCATCCTGGAGGACATTGCTACCACATAAGGTCATTAAGAATGCCCTCTTGCCCCTACCCCCCCACCCCCAAGACTGGCATTTGGTGGGGTGGAGGGGAAGGTCTGGGCTTCCCAGATGGCTTTAGTGGTGAAGAATACACTGCCTGCCGATGCAGGAGACATAAGAGATTTCATTCCTGGGTCGGGAAGATCCCCGGGAGGAGGGCATGGCAAACCCAGCCCAGTATTCTTGCCTGGAGAATCCCATGGACAGAGGAGCCTGGTGGGCTATAGTCCATGGGGTCGCAAAGAGTCGGACATGACTGAATCGACTTAGCACCCATGCACAGGGGAAGGTCTACGGAAGGGGAAAAAAATTCTTTCAATAACACAGCTTCTGGACTTTGGAGAGGTGGTGTATGGGGCCATGACTTGACCTGCTCTCTGGAACCTGCTGGGGTGCCCACTGACAGTGGTCTGTGACCCCCCCCCCAACCAACCCCACCATCACCATGGTGATACCTCCTTCCCGTCAGATGTCTCCCCTATCCCTGCCACCGTGAATGAGAAGCAGGCTTTCAAGGGACTGTTGGAATATCCTTAGACTTTTGGGATGGCTCCTGGCAGAGGAGGGGAGCTATCTGGAATCATTCAGAGGGCAAACTAGACGTGGTGCGGAAACAAAAGTTTAAAACAACATCTGTGCTCTGTTACCCAGGAGCTTTCTTGTCCGGTGGCTTGGGGGAGACAGCCATTTTGAAAGACAAGCCGTGGTTGTTAAACATCTTCTTTGTGCTCTGAATTGTCTGCTTCATGCAAGGGTTCAGGCATAGAATCTTCTGGATGGCCCCGCAGGAGGGCTTATTCTTGTTGTTCAGTTGCTTAGTTGTGCCTGACTCTGTGATTCTATGGACTGCAGCACTCAGTGCTTCCCTGTCCTTCACCATCTCCCAGAGTTTGCTCAAACTCATATCCATTGAGTTGATGAGGAAACTAATTGGATGAGACTACGTAACTTAACTTGCCCAGGGTCAGTCAGCAGTGGTTGGTGCGGCTGACACAGGTCCTCCACACCCCTGTGCAGACTCGCGCTGTGGGTGTGGCCACCTCTCTCACCACCATTTAGCTGTGGCGGCTGGCCTTCCACAGGTGACTGGGGCAGGATAACCCCCTCCTCCTTCCACTCAGATGGACAGGGGGTCACCTATGAAAGGGCACAGTCAGGCATTCTCTGGCTCTTCTTTCCCAGGGCAGGGCAGAAAGGAAAACTGTGGAAAGACTCATTTTCTGCTGCCTTCTCACTGCTTTCCAATCCTGATTTTTAGCATGTCAGTATTGATGGGGGACACAGCCTGGGAATCATCATTTGCCTGTGAGGACCGAATGGGTTAGAGAGGATGGCAAGGCCACAAAACTGTTTGGGGAAGAGCTGGGGGCACTCGTCTTGCTCCTCTAGACTTGCAGAAAACCCTAAGAACTGAGGATGTGGGCTCTGTGCTGGATCTCCATGGGGAGACTTCATGCCAGAATGCTTGCTCTCTGGTCTGTGTTTTTAGAAACCACACTCCTGCCTGGAGGCATCTTGTGCCTTTAATGACTCAAGTAGCTACTGGTTTGGGCAACCAGCTCTCTTCTCTGGTTTGAAAGAGAATGTGCCTGGGTGATCACACACGTGTGTTGTAGTAGCTACAACAGTAATTCATGAACAAGCCGTGTGGCACTGGTGGCCTTCAGTGTGCTCGCATTGCCTCATATTTATCCCCTGGTGTCTTCTCTCATACTGACTCTGGGCTTGGCAGTGTGACTTGCTTTGGCCAAAAGGGTGCTATTAGACACGACTAGCAGAGATTTGCAAAACGTACACTGGGGCTTACCCTCTCTTGGTGTTCTTGGGACCCCCCACAACTGCTAAGCTGTGACTACACCTTGGTGATGGCAACCCGTGCCTGGATTAGGCAGCTGGAGGCATGTGGCCCAGACTGCCGACAACCAGCACCAACCACCAGACGGGAGTGAAGCCCTCTCTGCCAGCCAGTGCCAGGCAACCTGCTGGCTGGTTATGACTACATGAGTGAACCTGGGTGTGTCCAGTAGAACTGCCCAGCCTTGCCCAGCCCAAGCTATAGACTCACAGGCTCATGAACTGATAAAGTGTTGCTGTTTTAAGCCACTAAGTTTGGGGATTTTCTTTTATTGGGGTAAAATATATGTTACATAAAATTGGCCATTTGAACCTTTTTTTTTTTTGGCCTCACTGCATGGCATGTGGTTTCTTAGTTCCCCCACCAGAGATCAAACCTGTGCCCCCTGTGGTGGAAGCACGGTGTCTTAACCACCAGACCACCAGGGAAGTCCCCACTTGAACCATTTTTAAATGTATTGTTGAGTGGCATTAAATACCTTCACATTGTGCCACCATCCCCATCATCCATCTCCAAAACTTTGTCATCATTTGTCATGGCTCTTTATATAGCAAGGCTCACTGATTTATATCTGTGGGGATTGCCCCCACCTCCCTGACTGTCTCGCAGAAATGAGTCCGCCTCTGAGGGGAGACAGACAGGAGGCTCAGGTTGGGGCATGGGGGTCTGTACCGTGACCCAGCCTGAGGTGAAATAAAAGGGGCTCCTAGTGTTTCAGCTCTGGCCAACCCTCACCCCCACCCCCATCCTCAGCCCGCTCAAGGCTTCGGACAGCCCCACTGTGGAGCCTGCCTGCTTCACAGGAGTCAACGGCAGAGGTGGTAGGTGATTAAGAGCAACACTGACATCTAGGCCTCAGGCACATTCATTGAGGATCCTGAAGAAGCAGGAAGAAAGACGTAAGGCATCTTCATAGTGGAAGGATCTTGCAAAACACAGGCAGGCCCTCTGATGACCTCAGGGAGGGCCACCCTGGGACTGGTGTTTACAGAGTCACCGCCCCCAGCTTAGCGCCTGACCTTGTGCTCAGGGGATGAGCTGTGTGACTCTGAGTCACTTATATTTTCCCAGCCTCAGTTTTTTCACCTGTTAAGTGAAAATAATGGCAGTGTCGTATCTCGGGGTGAGGATTAGATGGACGTGTTAGCAGATGCTCAGTTAATATATGTGGCAGGCCAGGTCCTCCACCCCCACCCCAACTTACCATCTTTCCTCATCCTTTGTGGAAATGGGTCTTTAGAAAGAAGAGAGATAGGGACTTTGTCAGCATCAGAAATTATGCCTTGAGAGGCGCCTTCAGTACTGGCTGGAGAAGCACTCATTTGTCTTTTGGATGTTCGGGCTGAAGATCTATAGTTTTTTCAGCCTTGATGTTCAGGTGGCTGAGAGTATAGAAATAAATGTGGGGGGAGGGGAAAGGGAGGAGGGCAAAGAACTTTTGGCTGTGGGCCAGACCTGTAATCTTCATTTTCTTCAATAATAGAATTCCTGATTGTTTGTTTGTTTGTTTTTTGGCCCCACTGTGTGGCATGTGGGATCTCAGTTCCCCAACCAGGGATCAAACCCGTACCCCTTGCAGTAGAAGTGCAGAGTTTTAGCTACTGGACCGCTGGGCAATTTCTAAGAATTCCTGATTCTTAGTTTTGCACATAGTCATCTAGAATAAAAATGATGTTTTCCACCCTCTCTTACTACTAGGTATGGCTACATGACTAAATATTAGCCAATAGGATGTGTGTTGTCCTGAGATACCTTTCATGAACTTCCTTAATAGGATCATGCCCTTTGCTCTTCTTCATTACTCTCAACATCCTACTATCTGGAATGCAGATGTGATGGTTGGAGCTCTAGACACCATTACAAACAATGAGGACAAGGCCATCTCCCACTCACCCACCCAGGTATGGCAGAGCCATGAACTGGATGGAACCGGAGCCCCCACTCCCATTGCTTTAGGTGTGTAACACCTCAGACTTCCTGGCTTAAAAGAGCCGTTTTACTGTGCTCATAGATTATGTGGGCCAGGAATATGGGCAGGGCTTGTCTGGGAAATTCTTTCACTCTTGGTGGTATTGACTAAGGTCACTCAGTGGTACTCAGTGGGTTGAAGGACTAGTCTGGAAGATCCAACACAGCTTCATTTGCATGTCTGGGCCCCAAAATGGGTGACTAAGACTAGGAGTGCCAACCAGAGAATCTACACATGGTGTCTGTGTGTGTGTGGCTTTGCATCTTCACAACATGGCAGCCTCAGGGTAGTTGGGTGTCTTCCATGAGCCCCAAGCAGGAATACTCCAGTGAACAAAGAGAACACTGCATGACCTTTTGTGACCCACTCCCCCAAATCTCTCAGCATCAGTTCCGCTAACTCTATTGGCCAAAAACAGTCATGTCTGCTCAGGGTCAAGGGGAGGGGAATTAGACTTCCCATCTTGATAGGAAGAGGGTCAGGATCACATGATACAAGAGCATGAGGGATGAGAGATATGGTGGTGGTCACTTCTGGGAAATACCACCTGTGTAATTCCCTTAGTTTCAAGGAGAAAGCCACCATACCAGCCCCACCACCTAGCTTGGAATTTGAGTGAGAAATATACTTTGACTCCTTGAAAAGTGAAAGTGAAGTGAAGTCGCTCAGTCGTGTCCGACTCTTTGTGACCCCATGGACTGTAGCCTACCAGGCTCCTCCCTCCATGGGATTCTCCAAGCAAGAGTACTGGAGTGGGGTGCCATCTCCTTCTCCAGGGGATCTTCTCGACCCAGGGATCGAACCTGGGTCTCCTGCATTCCAGGCAGACGCTTTAACCTCTGAGCCACCAGGGAAGCCCTTGACTCCTTAAGACATCTTTTTTTTTTCTTTTTTAAAAAATGTATTTATTTTTTAATTGAAGGATAACTGCTTTACAGAATTTTGTTGTTTTCTGTCAAACATCAACATGAAGCAGCCTTACATATGTAAGGCGTACATATGTCCCCTCCCTCCTGAACCTCCCTCCCACCTCAAGACACTCTTATTTTTGACCTTCGTTACTCAGAACTAACCTCTGTATTAATCATAGAGACCTGCTCTGTGTGGACGTTTAAGAAACTTTTAAAAAAGTGAAGGACTGTTTAGCCATCTTCCAGACTCGGTGTGAATTAGTGTTCAACTCAAAGTCTCCTTTTCTAAGCGGTGGACAGGACTTTCACCTTCCTGCCCTGTCCTTCCAGGGCTATGGACTGGAAAAGATCTCCTCCTTTAAACCAACACACTGTACTTGTGCTCTCAGGCTTAGTTGGAGAGTTGTGTGTTGGGCCTCGGGGTTTGGAGATAAGACCTTATCCTTAGTCCCTTATCTCCAAACCCTCAGGCTCTGTCCCTGATGGAGGTGGAAAGGTGGTGATTTTATTATTTGCCTGAGGTAAAGAAAAGCTATGACCAACCTAGACAAGCATATTAAAAAGCAGAGACATTACTTTGCCAACAAAGGTCTGTCTGGTCAAAGCTATTGTTTTTCCAGTAGTCATGTATGGATGTGAGAGTTGGACCTCACATCCATAAAACTATATGAAATCTACTGGAACCAACCTCCCAAATTCCTATGTTAGTGGTTCCACATAAAGAAAGCTGAGTGCTGAAGAATTGATGGTTTTGAACTGTGGTGTTGGAGAAGACTCTTGAGAGTCCCTTGGACTGCAGTGAGATCCAACCAGTCCATCCTTGAGGAGATCAGTCCTGAATATTCATTGGAAGGACCGATGTTGAAGCTGAAACTCCAGTCCTTTGGCCCCCTGATGCAAAGAGCTGATTCATTTGAAAAGATCCTGATGCTGGGAAAGATTGAGGGCAGGAGGAGAAGGGAATGACAGAGGATGAGATGATTGGATGGCATCACCAACTCGATGGACATGAGTTTGAGTAAGCTCTGGGAGTTAGTGATGGACAGGGATGCCTGGTGTGCTGCAGTCCATGGAGTTGGACATAAGTGATCGACTGAACTGAACTGAAGTTTCCAATTCCAGTGTGTGTTTGTGTGCGTGTGTGGGAGGCAGGGAGGGCAGTGAGGCCCACCGGGAGGCCAGTCCCCAGGGCAGCCAGGACCTCTGTCATGGGGCAAGGGGCATGCTCAGTCCCGCTGGTTGCTTCTGGCAGGCCTGAGCTGAAGCTCAGGTGGCTCCGGCCTCAGAAGCGAGTGAGTGTTATGGTGGTGAGTGTGGGTAGGAATGTTTCAGGCACCCCACCGCCCAAAGCAAGTCACAGGTCCAGGCCAAAGTCAAGGAGTGGGGAAATAGACTCCGCTTTCAGTGAGAAACCTGGAGTAGGAAATGGCAACCCACTCCAGAGCCTGGAGAATCCCATGGACAGAGGAGCCTGGTGGGCTACAGTCCATGAGGTCACAAAGAGTCAGGCACGACTGAGTGACTAAGCACAGTGAGAAAAACTGCAAAATCACATGTCAAGGGACTTGGGGGTACTATTCTAATGCAGGGAGGGGAGAGGAGTGGAGGAACAATGATCCATTGACCGTTCTTTCCAGCAACCTGTAAACTAGCCATTAAAACTATATGAAATCTACTGGAACTAACCTCCCAAATTCCTATGTTAGTGGTTCCAAAATATGTGTGTGTGTGTGTGTGTGTGTGTGTGTG
>SJYC01106264.1:0-40671 GCA_006408675.1 Madoqua kirkii | reverse complement strand
TCCATCTAGTAAAGGCTATGGTTTTTCCAGTAGTCATGTATGGATGTGAGAGTTGGACTGTGAAGAAGGCTGAGTGCCGAAGAATTGATGCTTTTGAACTGTGGTGTTGGAGAAGACTCTTGAGAGTCCCTTGGACTGCAAGGAGATCCAACCAGTCCATTCTGAAGATCAGCCCTGGGTGTTCTTTGGAAGGAATGATGCTAAAGCTGAAACTCCAATATTTTGGCCAACTCATGCAAAGAGTTGACTCATTGGAAAAGACTCTGATGCTGGGAGGAATTGGGGGCCGGAGGAGAAGGGGATGGCAGAGGATGAGATGGCTGAATGGTATTACTGACTCGATGGACGAGAGTCTGAGTGAACTTTGGGAGTTTGTGATGGACAGGGTGTACTGCAATTTATGGGGTCAGAAAGAGTCAGACACGACTGAGTGAACTTGCTGTGCAAAAGCTCTTTAGTTTAATTAGGTCCCATTTGTTTATTTTTGTTTTTATTTCCACTACTCTAGGAGATGAATTAAAAAAGATATTGCTGTGATTTATGTCAAAGAGTGTTCTGCTTATGTTTTCCTCTAGGGGTTTTACAGTATCCGGTCTTAACATTTAGGTATTTAACCCATTTTTATTTTTCTGTGTGGTGTTTTAATGATCTATTTTCATTTTCTACATGTAGCTTTTACATTTACCAGTTTCCCTAGCACCACTTATTGAAGAGACTTTTCTCTGTTGTCTTTCCTCCATTGTATATTCTTGCCTCTTTTGGCATAGATTAATTGATCCTACATAGATGCTTGGATATATTTCTAGGCTTTCTGTCCTGTTCCATTGATCTATATGTCTTTTTTTCTGCCAGTATCATACTACTTTGATTACTGTAGATTTTAGTGTAGTGTAAAGTCAAGGAGCCTGAATCCTCCAGCCCCATTTTTTCCCCTCAGGATTGCTTTGGCTATTTAAAGTGTTTTGTGTTTCATTACAGATTTAAAATGGTTTTGATCTAGTTCTGTGAAAATGCCATTGGTAATTCTTTAGAGATTGTATTGAATCTGTAGATTGCCTTTGGTGGTTTTTTTTGATAATATTGATTCTTCAATCCAAGAACATGGTATATCTTTCCATCTATTTGTGTCTTTTTTTTTTTTGCCTTTTCTCTATGCTATTTATTTTATATATTTATTGAACTTTTTATTTTGTATTAGGGTATAGCCAGTTAACAATATTGTTATAGTTTCAGATGGACAGCAAAGTGACTCAGCCATACACATATATGTATCCATTCTCCCCCAAACTCCTCCTCTCCATCCAGGCTGCCACAGAACATTGAGCAGAGTTCCCTGTGCTATACAGTAGGTCCTTGTTGGTTATCCATTTTAAATATAGCAGTGTATACATGAGTTTGTGTCATCTTTGATTTCTTTCATCAGCATGTTATAGTTTTTGAAGTATAGGTTTTTATCTCCTTGCTGCTGCTGCTAAGTCACTTCAGTCATGTCCGACTCGGTGTGACCCCATAGACGGCAGCCCACCAGGCTCCCCCGTCCCTAGGATTCTCCAGGCAAGAAGACTGGAGTGGGTTGCCATTTCCTTCTCCTTTTATCTCCTTAGGTAGGTTTTTTTTCCTGTGGGATTGTTTCCTTAGTTTCTCTTTCTGGTATTTTGTTGTTAGTGCAATAGATTTCTGTGCATTAATTTTGTATACTGCACCTTTACTGAATTCATTGAGCTCTAGTATTTTTCTGGTAGCATCTTTAGGATTTTCTATGTATAGTATCGTGTCTTCTGCAAACAGTGACAAATTTACTTCTTCTTTCCCAATTTGGATTCCTTTTCTTTTTCTTCTTTTTTTTTCAGCTTCTACTGGCTGCCTGCAGTTCTTTGCCCCTCCTCGATTCTCTCTTGATCCCTAACTTTGATGTCACATCTCATATTGATGCTGTTCCTCCTGCCTCCCTCTTACAAGAACTCTAGTGATTACATTTAGAGCTCTGCCATATAATCCAGGACCATCTCCCCATTTTAGGATCCTTCACTTAATCACATCTGCAAAATCCCTTTTACCTTGAAAGGTAACATCTGCAGGTTCCAGGGATTAGCCTGTGGCCATCCTGAGAGCCACAGTTCAGCCTACCACACAGGATAATAGAACGTTAGGATAATAGAATGTTAAAACATTAGTAATCCTCTCCCATCTCCCATCTCTTTCAATTTGTAAAGAAACTGAGCCTCAGAAAGGAAGACTCACTTGCTTAAGGTCACACAGCACACTGGTCACAAAGCTAGGAGGGAACTTGGCAACCCCTTCCTCCAAAATTCCTGCCCAGTTCAGGCATGTCTTCTGTGCTGGGTAGGAATCAGAGGGATATGTAGATACCAAGCACCAGCTAAAAGTTTAAAACAAAACAAAACAAAAACAGTAACAGTGCTGGAGAATAGTAAGAGGAAGCAGTAGCTGCTTTGTCCATCAGAGCTGACTTCCAGGAAAGGATAGAAAAAAGAATGAAAGAGGATCTAGTTAAGCAGTTACTGGCTTCTTTATACTGCATTTTTGTGTTGTTTTCAGAAGAGTTATTTAGCATTTTCCCTACAACTCACATGTACCGTATTCCATTTGTTCCAATAACCACTTTTAGAATTTTAAAGGCTTCTTCTGACTATCTTTTTCTCCCTGGTTTTCTTGTGTTTTCCTCTAAGGGAGGGTAGGAGGAAGCGTGTTTCTGGCCCCTCTTGCCTTTTGGCTCCCAGGTGCCACAGAGACCTCCTGGGACTGTGTGTGACTGGCCAGTACATGTGACTGCCAAGGGACTCATTCAGGTCAGTCACATTCACATTGCCCAGTGGTGAGACAAGGCTTAGAAAACATGCCCAGTTTTCTGGAGAGGACTAAGAAAGTACATCACGAGAAACGCTGGGCTGGAAGAAGCACAAGCTGGAATCAAGATTGCCAGGAGAAATATCAATAACCTCAGATATGCAGATGACACCACCCTTATGGCAGAAAGTGAAAAGGAACTAAAAAGCGTCTTGATGAAAGTAAAAGAGGAGAATGAAAAAGTTGGCTTAAAGCTCAACATTCAGAAAATGAAGATCATGGAATCCGGTCCCATCACTTCATGGGAAATAGATGGGGAAATAGCTGAAACAGTGTCAGACTTTATTTTGGGGGGTTCCAAAATCACTGTAGATGGTGTCTACAGCCATGAATTTAGAAGATGCTTTCTCCTTGGAAGGAAAGTTATGACCAACCTAGACAGCATATTGAAAAGCAGAGACATTACTTTGCTGACTAAGGTCCATCTAGTCAAGGCTATGGTTTTTCCTGTGGTCATGTATGGATGTGAGAGTTGGACTGTGAAGAAGGCTGAGCGCCGAAGAATTGATGCTTTTGAACTGTGGTGTTGGAGAAGACTCTTGAGAGTCCCTTGGACTGCAAGGAGATCCAACCAGTCCATTCTGAAGATCAGCCCTGGATGTTCTTTGGAAGGAATGATTCTAAAGCTGAAACTCCAGTACTTTGGCCACCTGATTCGAAGAGTTGACTCATTGGAAAAGACTGTGATGCAGGGAGGGATTGGGGGCAGGAGGAGAAGGGAATGACAGAGGATGAGATGGCTGGATGGCATCATGGACTCGATGGGCGTGAGTCTGAGTGAACTCCAGGAGTTGGTGATGGATAGGGAGGCCTGGCATGCTGCGATTCATGGAGTCTCAAAGAGTCGGACACGACTGAGCTACTGAACTGAACTGAATCCAGACCAGTGTATCCTTTTTGAGGATTAGTGACCACTTTCTGTTCTTTTAGCTCTCAATGTCTCTGCAATTTAAGTTTCCACTCTGCAAAATAGATCAAACAAGCAAGATGCTTTCCTATGTCTCCTGATACCATCCAAACTCCAGAAATCATCTAACTTTTGTATTTAATTTACTCTGTGCTCTTGCTGTTTTTGTGTTTTGAGTCAGATACTCTTGGTTCATGGTCTTCCCAGGTGGCTCAGTGGTAAAGAATCTACCTGCCAAGCAGGAGAAGTGGGTTTGATCCCTGGGTCAGGAACATACCCTGGAGAAGGAAATGGACAGGATATTTCCACTCTGAGTATTTATTTCCTCCAATATTCTTGCCTGGGAAATCCCATGGACAGAGGAGCTTGGCACATTACAGTCTATAACGCTGCACAAGACTCAGACATGACTTAGCAACTAAACAGCACTCTGTTCATATTGAGAAAAAATATTACTACTTAATACACACAGGAGAAATTATTTCTACTGTGGAGTCAGTATTGTGCTATAAGAGTTACTGTGGTCTAGCACAGAGTTACTGACCCATGAATGATCTTTAAGCCTAAAACACTACCAGCCTAGTAAATCTGCCAGGTACTTTACTGCTAATCACAGAAATTTTACCTTTCTTCATACTAGGCATGCTTCCCCAGGGGCTTAGCAGTAAAGAATCCACCTGCAATGCAGGAGACACAGGAGACATGGGTTTGATCCCTGGGCAGAGAAGATCACCTGGAGGAAGTCATGGTAGCCCACTTCAGTATTCTTGCCTGGAGAATCCCATGGACAGAGGAGCCTTGTGGGCTATAGTCCATAGGGTCGCGGAGTCGGACACAGCTGACGCAGCTGAGCACTCAGGCACACTTGCCATTCACTCACTCTCTTCTGCCTTCCTTGCTGCTGTCTCCTCAATGTGCTAGGCAGACAATGAAGAAAATATCAAGTTGTCTGGTGGCACAGAGAACATTAGAGGGTGAACAGAACCAGACTGGGAAGCTTAATCCCCAAAACAGTGGAGTTCAGCAATTAATCTCAAAGACAATGGAAACTATTCATGACCATTAAACCAGAGAGTAACTGGATCAAAATTTTTAAAAAACAAAACAAAATAATGCTCTCAGTTGGATTCAGGGACTATTGCTAGGAAACTGACAAGTAATCCAGATGGCAGATAGAGCAGGGAATGGATAATAGAACTGGGAGGATTCAACAGATATTTAGGAGGTTTGAATAATCAAGATTGGAGACTATTTTGCAATACAGGGGAAAAAGGAAAGGTAAATAATACTAAGTGTTTGTTTGTTTGTTTGTTTGTTTTTGTCAAATGCTTGCAAAGTGTTAGCCACTTAATAAACATTATTTATAATTCTTTTAGGGGTCTTAAAGATTGGTATTATGTCCATTTTACAAATGAAAAACTGTGTTTCCAGAGAAGAAAAGTCACCTGCCCAAAGATACACAGATAGTGAGTGGGAGAGCTGGGAGTTAGATGCAGGTCAACTCCATGGTCTTTTCAGTTTGCCTCGTTACCTTGAAATTCAAACGAAAGGAAAGAAATTCCAATGCAACACTATTCTCAGCCCTTAACACACTATAATTTCTTTGTCTACCTCTTGCTGATTTTAGTTCCCAATATAATTGTACAAACCCATTTTATGTTTGTTTGTTTGTTTTTAAGTCTGATTTTACTTGGAGGTTTGTCTAACTCCAGGCAATGCCATTAAGCAATCAGAGACTATTTAAAATTCAGTATTTTTTTTTCTTAATCAGAGATGTTTCTTATTTGTTTATTTCAGGCTGTGCTGGGTCTTAACTGCTGCATGTGGCCTTTCTCTACTTGCAGTGAGTGGGGGCTACTCCCTCATTGTGATGCTTGGTCCTCTTATTGACATGGCTTCTGTTGTACCATATGGTTCTAGGAGCTCTGGTTTCAGTAGCTGCAGCTCCCAGGCTCTAGTGTGTGGGCTAAGTAGTTGTGGCGCAGGGGTTTAGTTGCTCAGTGGCATGTGGGATCCTCCCAGACCAGGGATCCAACGCATGTCCCCTGCATTGACAGGCAGATCTTTGACCCCTGGACCACTAAGTTCAGTTCAGTTCAGTTACTCAATTGTGTCTGACTCTTTGCGACCCCATGAATCACAGCACGCCAGGCCTCCCTGTCCATCACCAACTCCTGGAGTTCACCCAAACCCATGTCCACTGAGTCAGTGATGCCATCCAGCCATCTCATCCTCTGTCATCCCCTTCTCCTCCTGCCCCCAATCCCTCCCAGCATCAGAGTCTTTTCCAATGAGTCAACTCTTCACATAAGGTGGCCAAAGTACTGGAGTTTCAGCTTCAGCATCAGTCCTTCCAATGAACAGCCAGAACTGATCTCCTTTAGAATGGACTGGTTGGATCTCCTTGCAGTCCGATGGACTCTCATGAGTCTTCTCCAACACCACAGTTCAAAAGCATCAATTCTTCAGTACTCAGCTTTAGATCACTAAAGTGAAAGTGAAGTTGTGAAGTTGCTCAGTCGTGTCTGACTCTTTGCAACCCCATGGACTGTAGCCTACCAGGCTTCTGCGTCCATGGGATTTTCCAGGCAAGAATACTGGAGTGGGTTAACATTTCCTTCTCCAGGGGATCTTCCCAACCCAGGGATTGAACCCGGGTCTCCTGCATTGAAGGGAGGCACTTTAACCTCTGAGCCACCAGGGAAAAGGAGCCCCTAAAAATCAATATTCTTAATGTATGTACAACTGACAATTATGGAAAGCTTTTGATTTCTTTGTGCATACTTCTGTGTACTATTATTTCTGTTGTATTTAAATTTCCAGTGAAGGTTGCTCTGTCGTGTCCGACTCTTTATGACTCCATGGACGATAGAGTCCGTGGAATTCTCCAGGCCAGAATACTATGTAGCCTTTCCCTTTTTCAAGGGATCTTCCCAACCCAGGAATCAAACCCAGGCCTCCTACATTACAGGCAGATTCCTTAATATCTGAGCCACAAGGGAAGCTCAAGAATTCTGGAGTAGGTAGCCTATTCATTTTCCAGCAGATCTTCCCAACCCAGGAATCGAACTGGGGTCTCCTGCATTGCAGGTGGATTCTTTACCAACTGAACTATGAGGGAAGCCCTTAAACTTCCAGGGTCAATGCAATCAGAACTTAGGGTGGATTTCACTTCTTTTCACATTGTGAACAAATATTTCCCTTTCCACATAGGTCGGGTTACAAAAATCATTTCTCAATTTGCACAAAAAGTGGGCGTTCATCATTGAGAAACTATCATGAAATAGGTAACCAATTTTTCAAACATGTGATAAAACATAATCCTATTTACAAAGAGTTGGAAATGTTCCTGTTTTAGTTTCCTCTTTCTAGAAGAGTATTCTGATTTCATTTATTAAGTATGACTTTTGAGTTTAAGGATTGGTTTGATCATTTTATATATGTCAGTGCAACTGCAAGATCATTAAATTTCTCTCACTAAACTAGAAAGCAGTGATTGCAATCTGTAAATTAGCTCTGTTAACATCACAAAATGTTGGGAGAGAGAACAAATTGTTGCAAATAGGGAAATAAGGTCATGTACTTGGGTTGTATTTTTGTCCCACTCAGCAAACAAACATTTTATTTCTCCCCTTAGGAAGCAAATAAGATAATATGCTAATCTTATTAGCAACAATTTATCTGTACACACTGAATTAAAAATGATCTGTTCTCCCTTTGACATCACTCCAAATTGTTTAAGATGCAACCACACATCTTTTTAGCCCAACCCTTCATCTCGGGTCAACTTCATACCTCTCTGAGTTGGCTGGTTGCTGGCATGTGAGTGGTCTATTTCCAACTCAATCAAACAGGAGCTGAACTCACAAACATAGGACCATTTTCACATGGTCTCACACGACCTGACCCAAAGATGATAAGGGCTAGTATCGGTGCCTTACACTTTTATTTTGGGAAATAGCTTTTTTGATTGTCAATTCAAAAGGATCTTCAATTAAAGAATAACTTAGTAAATTTAAAATGCTATATGAACATATAGAATGGTAAACTCTAACCTGCTTTTAAAAAATGAACGGATGATTTAACATCTGGAAGTTAGGATATACTTCTACGTTTCCTCATAAGTATGCATCTTCTAATGAGAAAATTTATACACACTCATATATGTACCCACATGACTAATTTTTGTGGAAAAATAATGGGAATAAAATAAACCTAAATATAGGAAAACTACACTTAAAAGTACCTTCCTCATGTAAAAAATTTAATCCACTGCAAGTCAAATATCCTCAGTGTTATCTGGTTTAGATCTGAATTTCATGCCAGGACTACTGACTTGGGCTGACTTGGCTTTCTAAGTAGTCTCTTTCCCTCCAGTTTCTCTTCCCTCCAACCCACTCTTCATCCAGAGTATGCCAATCTTGAACTCAGAGAATGCAGAGTTTGTGGCAAATGTATGTCAATCACACATAATCTACAACTTTGCTGTCTGTTCTGAGGTTTGCTGTCATGTTGCCCTCAGATTCATCACGATGAGGTACTTGAGGTCTTATGCCCCTTTGAGGTTTCTCCTCCTCCCTCTCAGAAAGAAGGACATTCATGTGCACAGTGTAGACGTTCAACAAAATTGGTAAATTCCTATATATAAGTATACTTCACCTACAATTAAGGTGTTATTCTTCTCTCTTGATCCCCTGCATTATAATAATGTTTTGATATAACAAATTATGCAGGAAAGTAATCCAAGACTACAAATAAATACTAGCAACATACTACAGAATGATATGCTTCTCTAACTGGAGGTAACTGAAAAAGAAAACTTCTCAGCAGGGGACCTGACGGTTAAGAAAGGGGCAGCCAGGGTTCAACCGAGCAGAAAGTCCCACTTGCTGCCTGAGAAAAAATGTACTGAGCAAAACCGCAATGTTTGTTATGCACCAAGGAATGAGGTTCTTACCCTGAGAAACAGGAATTTGTTGCCTGAGAAACAGGATCTTGCTACAATCTGCGTGGTAAACCTGGCCCGCTGTGTACCCAATCCCGCTTTGCCAACTCGCCTTGTTTCAATCATCCCCTTCACTTAGGTATAAAAGAGCCCTGAAGCAAAGCATCGGGGCTCTCCACCTATAATTGGCTTGGTGGGGGCCCGGAACCGAATTCTCTAATAAATTCCTTTCCTCGAAGCTCCGTCTGGTGGTCTCTTTCGGCAGCGAGTCCCTAACAGTAACAATTACAAAAGGTAACCTAGAATTTCAAAGACAGAATCACTTTTAAAATAAAGAGTCAACATAGGTCTCCAGAATAATTAGAAATAAGGCCATATGTTTGAGATAAAAGATTGCTTATGCCAATATACTCAAGCCAATTTAGAAGGTGTGATTCAATGCTAAAGTTAGTAAAATAAAAAACTTTCTACTTCATTGTCAAGAAATTATGGATGAAGAAAAAGAGATCAAAACACAAACACAGGAGAAGACACAGAACCAACAGGGAGAACCACCAAAACCCGAACCCACAGAATCCTAAAACAACACTTACACTGTGTTATTTACAAAACCAGAATGTGAAGACAAGTGGGAGAAGAAAACAAATGCTGCTGATGAGACCAAGTTTTCATAACTTTGGAAATGAAGAACAGACATATCAACCACTCTCATTTCTAGAGCTCTGACAGTTACAGACAGATAAAACTTCCTCTTTCCAAGACCACTCTGCTATTTTTCCTTAGTATCATATAATGTTTCTGATTCAACGTCCTCAATTCTTAGCAGGAACTGGAGTTAGCAATACCTACTTCTGCTTCTCAAACCTGGAGTATCATTCTTTGTGTACATTATATGTGTATTTTAGGGCTTCTCGGATGGTGCAAGTGGTAAAAAACCTGCCTGCCAGTGCAGGAGATGTGAGAGACAAGGGTTTTATTCTTGAATTGAGTGTCAACCCACTCCAGTATTCTTGCCTGGAGAATCTCATGGACATAGGAGCCTGACGTTATAACTGTATACAGTCCATGGGGTCACAAAGAGTCTGACATGACTGAAGCAACTTAGCATGCATGTAAGTTTTAAATAATCCTGACTCATATCTATTGTATATATACATTTTTTAAATGTTTTAGGAAATGTACAGCATAGTGCATTCCTTTTGTATCACACATATACGATGGGGCATGTAGCCACGGTGAAGTCTCCAGAAGACTTCTGTCTCAGTTACAGCCTTTGAAAACAGAGATTCGTGGAAATAACATTACTGATCATAAGCTAAACTTCTTTTGAAACTCACTAAAGATTAGGTCTGTGCTTTGAATCACTCCAAAATTGGTCACTTTCCTATTATGTACCATATGCAAAAAATAAAAAGCATTTTTTGGGGGGAAATATACAGAATGTTTCAATGTTCATGGGAAATTTTTCTTTCTAGCCCCCAGTGGAGGTTGGAAGTTTTTTCAGTAGCAGTAACCTCTCGTCCTTCTCCTTTCTTGACTACACCAAAGCCTTTGACTGTGTGGATCACAACAAACTGGAAAATTCTTTAAGAGATGGGAATATCAGACCACCTTACCTGCCTCCTGAGAAATCTGCATTCAGGTCAAGAAGCAAGAGTTAGAAATGGACATGGAACAACAGACTGGTTCCAAATGGGAAAGGAGTACATCAAGGCTGTACACTGTCACCCTGCTTATTTAACCTATATGCAAAGTATATCATGCAAAATGCTGGGTTGGAAGCAGCATAAGCTGGAATCAAGATTGCCAGGAGAAATATCAATAAACTCAGATACACAGATGACACTACCTTTATGGCAGAAAGTAAAGAAGAACTAAAGAGCCTCTTGATGAAAGTGAAAAAGGAGAGTGAAACTCAACACTCAAAAAGCTAAGATCATGGCATCCGGTCCCATCACTTCAGGACAAATAGATGGGGAAACAATGGAAACAGTGATACACTTTATTTTGAGGGGCTCCAAAATCACTGCAGATGGTGACTGAAGCCACAAAATTAAAAGACGCTTGCTCTTTGGGAAAAAAAACTATGACCAAACTACACGGCATATTAAAAAAAAGAAAATCTATGGTTATTCCAGTAGTCATGTATGGATGTGAGAGTTGGACTATAAAGAAAGCTGAGGGCTGAAGAATTGATGCTGTTGAGTTGTGGTGTTGGAGAAGACTCCTGAGAATCCCTTGGACTGCGAGGAGATCCAACCAGCCCATTCTAAAGGAAATCAGTCCTGAATATTCCTTGGAAGGACTGATGCTGAAGCTGAAACTCCAATACTTTGGCCATCTGATGTGCAGAATGGACTCATTGAAAAAGACCCTGTTGCTGGGAAAGATTGAAGGCAGAAGAAGAGGACCACAGAGGATGAGACAGTTGGATGACATTACTGACTCGATGGACATGAGTTTGAGCAAGTTCTGGGAGGTGGTAATGGAGAGGGAAGCCTGGTGTGCTGCAGTCCATGGGGTTGCAAGAGTCGGACTTGATTGAGTGACTGAACTGAGCCTCTCTTGTTACAGAGCATGGGCTCTAGGGCACGTGGGCTTTAGTAGCGGCAGTGCTCATACTTGATTTGCTTTTTATCTGAATTTCTCCTTATTTCATTTTTAAGAAAACAGACAAACAACAACAATAACAAAAAACTTTTCTTGTTGTCCAGTGGTTAAGAATCCACCTTGCCGAAAAAGAAGCAGACTCACAGAGAACAAATTAGTGGTTACCAGTGGGGAGAGGGAAGGAGGAAGGGTAACATTGGAGTAGGAAATTTTAAAAAGCTTATTATGGGATTATATGAAATGTGTGTGAAATTGCTGAAAACTGTAAAGCACTATACATATTTTTAATAAAATAAAATACAAATTTTCATTTTAAAAAATTCACTTTGCAATGTGGGGGATGCAGGTTCAATCTCTGGTCAGGGAACTAAGATCCCACCTGCTGCAGATCAATTAAGCTTGCATGCCACAGCTAGGTCCAAATGCAGCCAATTAAATAAGCAAACCAAACAAAAAGCCCAAGACTTTCCTCGTGGTTCAGTTCAGTTCAGTTCAGTCACTCAGTTGTGTCCAACTCTTTGCAACACCATGAATCGCAGCACATCAGGCCTCCCTGTCCATCACCAATTCCCGGAGTTCACTCAGACTAGCGTCTATCGAGTCAGTGATGCCATCCAGCCATCTCATTCTCGGTTGTCCCCTTCTCCTGCCCCCAATCCCTCCCAGCATCAGGGTCTTTTCCAATGAATCAACTCTTCGCATGAGGTGGCCAAAGTACTGGAGTTTCAGCTTTAGCATCATTCCTTCCAAAGAATACCCAGGACTGATCTCCTTCAGAATGGACTGGTTGGATCTCCTTGCAGTCCAAGGGACTCTCAAGAGTCTTCTCCAATACCACAGTTCAAAAGCATCAATTCTTTGGTGCTCAGCCTTCTTCACAGTCCAACTCTCACATCCATAGATGACCACAGGAAAAACCATAGCCTTGACTAGACAGACCTTAGTCTAACTCTTTGCATGAGGTGGCCAAAGTACTGGAGTTTCAGCTTTAGCATCATTCCTTCCAAAGAATACCCAGGACTGATCTCCTTCAGAATGGACTGGTTGGATCTTCTTGCAGTCCAAGGGACTCTCAAGAGTCTTCTCCAGCACCACAGTTCAAAAGCATTAATTCTTCGGTGTTAGGAGTGGAGCAATTTAAAGAAGATTCAGGAAGTTTTATGGAAGAAAGTAATGGAATTTAGTCTGGACTCAGGAATAGGAGAAAGATAAAAAAGCAAAAGAAATTTACTTACTTTTGGTAAAGCAGAGAAGAGGAGGAAAATTAGAGATGGCGAAGATATGTTGATATCACTAATTTCTCATAGGCTAGGGCTTATGTTTTTGGGGGGAAAAGCCTTTTATTTTATTTGGAAATAAATGTGAATAAGCATTTTTACTATGCCTTTGCTTATCTTCCTGATACACAAGTCTTTGTTTGGAAAACCAGGAAATACATGATTTTAACAAATCTGTCCATTGGGAGAAAATCTTTCACTACTTCCCTCACTATCATGGAACTGGTAGACTATACAGGAACAATTTTTCTCTCTTTAACAGTCTTAAACTAACTTTCTCTAAAGGGCCCACGATAGGCATCTGAGTCCATCAGAAGAGTTGGCACCAGCAGTGGTGGTCTGGTCACTGAATGGGAGGAGTGTTTCTGCAGCACAGTGACGAGGCTGGGGAGGGTGAGGCCATGTTTGATTGTGGTGCTGGTGTTAAGGAGTCGATTATCTTCAGAGCTGCACTGGCAGAAAGGGAAACCGATAATGATAACTGAAGTTAGGTAGAATGAGGGAGGCCACCGGGTGATCTAAGAGTTGGCCCACTTTGAAAAGACCTTATAGAGGTTACCTAGTCCAACCCCAGAGGTGATGAGACCTTTCAGTACTGGAGGCTAAATGACAAACTTGAAGTCACAGAGACAGTTAACTACATCTCCTAAACCAGGATCCAAGGCTATAGTCTGTCAGTTGAGCATCTTTCTGTACTGGGTTCTACAGAAAAATAAGTTGGGGAGAAGTAGAGCCCTTTTCTGGATACTTAAACTGATGGGGCTAACTACATGGGCATGTTACCTCTGCAGGTGTCCAGCATCCCACATTGAGAAGGTCCCCGTACTTAGCTTAATGCTCCATTGCTGCTGCCTCGAATTTCTTAATAATTTTGAAACAAGTCATCTCACATTTTAATTATATTTTTCATCCTACAAATTATGTTTGAACTACCAATTTGACTTGATGGAACACAGAATGTTGAGCTCAGATAAGTCAGCCCCAGTACACAGCCAGCCATGGATATGTGTACTTGCCCCTGCAGGTTAGGGAAGTGGAGAGGCAGCAAGGCTGAGGTTCAGTCATAACTTAGAAAAGGCTTGTCTACATCTTCCTTTTCCATTCATCATTGATGAATATGATGCAGCCATTAAAAAATTAAATACTGCCATTTGCAGCAACGTGAGTGGACCTAGAAGTTATCACTAAGTGAAGTGAGTCGGACAGAAAAAGACAGAAAATATATGATGTCACTTACATGTAGAATCTTAATAATATACAAACAAATTTATTTATAAAGCAGAAACAGACTCAAAGATATAGAAAGCAAACTTATGGTATTCAAAGGAGAGAGGAAAGGGAGAAAGATAAATTAGGAGTGTGGGATTAACAGATATATACTCCACTCCGCTCCGCTAAGTCGCTTCAGTCGTATCCGACTCTGTGCGACCCCAGAGACGGCAGCCCACCAGGCTCCCCCGTCCCTGGGATTCTCCAGGCAAGAACAGTGGGTTGCCATTTCCTTCTCCAAGATATATACTACTATATATAAAATAGATAAGAAACTAAATGCTAGAGAAATGCAAATCAAAACTACAATGAGATTTCACATCGGTCAAAATGATCATCATCACAAAGTCTGCAAACAATAAACGCTGGAGAGGGTGTAGAAATAAGAGAACTCTTCTATACTTTTGGTGTGAATGTGAATTGGTACAGTCAGTATGGAAAACAATATTAAGGTTCCTTTAAAAATAGAACTAAGTGATTTTGAACAAAGCAATTTTTCTTCTCAACCTGAGTTTGTTTTTATTTGTTTGTTTTTGTTGGTTTATAAAAGAAAAAACTCTGGTTGTAATGAGAATAAAAAGAAGGCAATAATACTGTAAGCTACAGCATTTGACATAATATTGTAATTGAAGGAAGCTGATTGCTAACATCTCTGTGGCATTATGAAGCTTGGCAGATAATATACATATTAAGGGTAGAGGCTTTGGTGTCAAAGAAATACAAGTTTAAATCCAGTCTCTGTCATCTAATAGCTGTGATCTTGGGCTAATGACCCAAGGAGTCAGAGTTTCTTTTTGTTGATTAATTTATAAAATGGGACACAACATACTACCCACCAAGGTTATTTTAGGAATTTAAAATGAGATAGTTTATGTAAAGTGCTTGGCATGGTCCTAACTCATAATAAGAACCTATTAAATTTTAGTCATATTACTACAAATAAATCAAAAATTTTGACACTTGATCATCTCCTAAGTATTGGAATTCAGAACCCTTTTATCCAGGAGTCTTATTCCTGGGCTCTGAAGTATTTATCAGACTCTCTAGAAAATTTGGTACCTACTTAGAGTGGAAAGTGGAGAGAGGAAGGAAACATTTGCTTCCACCAAGTGGGAGCTATACTCTTTTTGGATCCAGGATTTTGCCCAGCAAGATCTGCTCTGCATATTCACAGCATCCAACAGCTTGTTCTGTCATGCCCCAAAGATGAATGATTGCACAAGCCCCCGACATTCCACTCACAAGCTGTCCATTCCTACACCAAAACCTGATGGGGACTGTGGCAGGAGGTAAGGGGGCATGTTTAGGATTGGAGGGAGGCTGGGATGGAAACAGATGGTGGTTTGGCAGAGTGATTAAAATGCTAGATATCTGTTTTAATGAGTTGGCCACCCAGCAGATAAAATACTGCAACAGTGAGTCCCAGTCTTCTCTGACCGTAATTACAGTCTTATTTACAGAGTGCTTGTTGCTGGTCAAGCCATGCATTTGCTACTGTCCCCTTGAATGTAACAGAGTGTAGAATTACGATGGAGAGAGGAGACATTTAGATAAGCAACAAGAAATAGATCGATTGATTCCTTCCAAAGTTTGTACCAATCTGGAAGGTCCACAGAGCAGTCAAATTTTCTGTGCGATCTTTGCTGAGTCACTTAGCTTCTCTGGGCTTCCCTTCCTGTGTTAGCAAAACACATTTCCTAGCTGTTGCTGTTGCTGCTGCTAAGTCGCTTCAGTCATGTCTGACTCTGTGCTACCCCAGAGACGGCAGCCTACCAGGCTCCACCATCCCTGGGATTCTCCAGGCAAGAACACTGGAATGGATTGCCATTTCCTTCTCCAATGCATGAAAGTGAAAAGTGAAAGTAAAGTCGCTCAGTCTTTCCCGACTCTTCGAGACCCCATGGACTGCAGCCTACCAGCCTCTTCTATCCACGGGATTTTCCAGGCAAGAGTACTGGAGTGGGTTGCCACCTCTCCTAGCTACCTCACGGTTAAGATGAAGAGATGAGGTTCAGATAGTAAGTCACTCCGGAAGAAAGATACTACAGTAACTATTAAACTGTTGGAAAGCGCCCAGCAGGAAACTAAAACAATCCAGCATGCAACTGTTGACCTTCAGGCTCAGAATAATTTTTATGCATTTGGGAGCTAATATTTCCACCTGCGAATTAGGAACTATTATGTGTAATAATGACTTAATGTCCTCCACTTAGCGGGAGGACAAGAGGAAACCCACTGACATTTCCCTGCCCGCAAAAGCTAATTTGGAGTTGTATATTAATTAACTGTATTGATGCAGAACAAACCAATCAGAATTAAGAATCCCAGGTTAATGCTAGTCTCCAATTTGATGGCTAAGGTAATTCTCCCTGGATTTGTGTATTTCTAATTTTTTGTCTTTCTTTTTTAGCCATATTCGGCTTAGAATGATAAAATTGTCAATAAACACAATTTCTCACTATCTCCAAGATTTTCTTAATGAATCTCAACTTCTTTATCTATAAAATGGGATTTACTGAACATATTAAAAGATTACTGGGGTTCAAGTGTAACAGGCATGAAAAATATTTGGTAAATTATAAAACGTTATAACCATACTATTTAGTCATTTATTTGTATTATTACAATTATTATCAGGTTTTCTTTTTGTGAATTTTAAATGAGACTGAGTGAAGCAAAGATTAAATAACTATGTTAATATTTGAAGGTACTTTTTAAACATTACTTCATAAAAAGCCAAACAAAATGCCACAAATATTACATAGTAAATGAATAAATTAATCTTCTAAACATTAGTACTGTGGTACGACTAGTGAGTCTTAATCTATCTTGAGGATATTATAATTAGTGTCTTAACAATAATAACTAAGGCACAAAAGTTTGCAATAACTTACTTTTTATGATCACTTAGATTGAAATTTACACATTACATTGTCACTCTTTTGAATTCCAATATGCTCTCTTGCATGGGTGGAAAAGAAGTGGATTTATAGTTAATTGGAAGGTAATTTCACACAACCTTGAGTAAGACCCCAAGGATGTGTTTCATGTTAGCACTGAGAACTCATGATCTAGTCAGTTAAGTGAGTTATATAACTTTGAAGATGACTATTTTCAATTAAAACACTATAAAAATTCTAATGGGTCTATTAGGCTGATAGGCAGGCTTTGTCTGAAAATAGTTTTGATGTCGTCTTCTGCATAACAATAGCTTGAGAACAAAGGTAACTTCTAGTTCATAAATCGCAACAGCACTAAGCCACAATTGATATTTAGGATGCTTTCTTGGCAGCTCGATATTTAGACATATCAGCTTCACAAAATTTAAACTAAAAACAATAATAACAGTCACTAAATTTAAGTCAAATAACTGAAAATTGTGCTTCAGTTTCATCGCGTTGTAGTTGTATGGCCTGAAGTTACTTATTCAATATTTTTTAGCCTCAGTATTCTCAAATATAAAAGATAGATTATAGAAGCCAGTGAGCAGGTTTTGGTACAAATTAAATATTACAATATGGGACATTACAAAATGTAACAAAGTACTACTCTCATTACCAACAGCATTATGATGTTTTCCAGTCCTCTCTTTTCAATGAATTCAGTGTAACTAAGGAAGGCATTGTCAGAGGATATTTTGGGGAAATGGCTTTGATATTTACCAGACAGGGTGATGATTTAGAGTGAGGATATACTATCTAGTTGTGGCTCTTTGGAGGTGGAATTCAAAGTGTGTTTGTAGAAACTTCTTATTCTAGGTGACCCTCATCTTTCCTCAAAGTATGATTGCTCTCATAGGTTCAATTAAGCAATAAATCTTCTAGTCACTCCTGGAAGAGAAGTGAGATGGATAAGAGAAATCCAAATATCCGAATCGGTTGCCCTTGTTGTTACTGTTTATGATGTTCTCTTGTTCCTTCCTAAACTTCAAGAAGGGATTCAGTTTAACTAGTGGCTCATTGGTAGTAAATAATCTGCTTGGGTCCCAAGAATTTCTGCAGATAATCACTCCTTCCTCTGTGATATATTTCTAATACATACTTATTATAATATATGGCTTATTAACATGACTATCTTCTCTGTTAGACTATAAGTTCCTTGAGGTGAGCCATAAGTTAATTACCTCTTTCTCTCCAATGCTTATTACAGTACTTATAGTATAAAGGATGCCCAAATCTTATTTGTTGAATATAAATCTCTAAGACTGAGCATTTGCTAGCTGTCACTCAAAGATCACTGGTATTTTGAGAGAGATAAATCAGAGACCTAAATGGGATAATTGAAACAGTTAACACTGGCTACAGTTTCTCCTGATATCCTTAAATTGAAAACAGAATTAGCTTGCTCTAGCCAAAGATTTTAAAATTAATTAAAATTATTTTGCACTCTTCCAGGAACAGAAAAATAATCTTGCAAGCTGTGTGTTCAAAGCAATCTTCACTAAATATGTCAGAGAAAGCTATGAGATAAGAGTAGTAGGTATATAAGAATTTACCAGCATGTGTTATCAAGGCATATGTAATGGGAGAAATATTTTTTAAGAGGGCTCCCCAGGTCAAATTTATTTGTGAAATGCTAAATATAGTGCATCAACTTCTTAGACAGTCACAATGCACATTAAAGACACAGTGAATTCCTGCATTTCCTAGGCATTTCTTCACTGCTAAATCAGTTTTTTTCAAGTAAAACACCAAGGAGCTTTACAAACCAAATTAAATGAGAAAAGTCAAGGCAAACATAAGTAAGTATTGTGTCCACTGATATTTATGCTTTTGAGAAACAGAGGTAATGTAATGTGTGTGTGTGCGTGTGTGTCTGCCCTATGATGGAAGCTACAACTCCTGGATTTAAAAATACTCAAAGCATTTATGGCCTCTGTAAAACAATAAGACTGAGGAAGAGAAATATGTCAATAGGTCTAGGGTGATGTTCCAGAAAGTTTCAAAACCAAGTTGTGAAAATGCAGCATGAGGTCACTACTTCTTTGTGTTAGAGATATAAAGCAAAATCCTACAGACTGCAATTCTAAGAGTGCAAAGCCATCTTCCTTCCATCTCCAGGACCTATTACCACGTTTAATGTGCAATAGCAACTCAAGAAATATGTGTGGAATGAATGAAAATACACATCAAGTTCATTGCATTCTGTCGTCATAAAGTTGCCCACTTATTCACCAGACCAAAATGCAATTATCTTCTAAGGTCCAGATCCAAAATTGCATTTCCTCTTCTAGTACAGAGGAAGGAAACAATTAATATCTTATGCATGATGAAAGAATAAAAATGATTACGGAGACCATTTATTGAGCCACCAATCTGTGCCAGGCATTCTAAGTAAAGTCCCCCTAAGTCTTACAACTTACAGAAAACAGACCATGTTAGTCCTGGTCCCCATTTGGGGAAACAGAATCCCACGGAGATAAATATTATAATATGCCTGGGAAATAGTTTCTCTGCTTCCAGACTCTGCCTTTCTAACTATGCCATGCTGCCTCCCACACTTTAAAAAAGCAATGTAAAGCAATATTTAAAATAGGCATTATTTGCATTATTGAGTTGCTGTATGTCTCTCCAACTTGACTTGTCTTCCACACTGCATGGAAATAGTATCTAATCCATAGTAATTATAAATACATAACCCTGTGTTTTAAATATTGGTTAGTTGATGGGTAGCGCTGAGCTATTTTTTAGTAAGTGATGAAGGTTAACAACATTTGACAGGGAGTCAGCTTTTAGCACCAAGCCCAATATTAAAACTGTGGTATTTAAGTTCTTAATGAGAGTACTGTTTGGGCTTTGGGAAGAGTGATCTTCGTTGAACAGGCCTGAAAAGGGCTCAGTATTTAGCATCCTTGTCTTTATCCCTGCTCAAGGACAGCAGCACTTCTATTCTTATGAAGACAAAAACTGACACCTCACATGAAAATAAGTCTCCCACGCATTTAAAATGCTTATTCCCAGCATTTCCCTTGCAACTCAGTGGTTAAGACTTCACTTCCAAGACAGAGGGTGAGGGTTCCATCCCTGGTCAGGGAGCTAGACCCATATGCCTTACCACCAAAAACTAAAACATTTTTAAAAAGAATATTATAACAAATTCAATAAAGATTTTTAAATGGTCTACTTAAAATTAAAAAAAAAAAGTCTCTGATTGCTCAAGTCCATCCTGTGTAGAACCTTTGGATATAGAGATTATTGGTAATCTATAAGATCACATAGTAGGTAAGAAACATAGCCGAAACTATTCATCTACTCTTCGCTGAGGAACTGTGTGACAGGGACTTTACTAAAGTATTTATGCTATCTTCCACCTTGCTCCTCATGCATGCATGCATGCTAAGTCGCGTCAGTCATGTCCAACTCTTTGCGACCCTATGGACCGTACGTAGCCTGCCAGGCTCCTCTGTCCATGGAATTCTGCAAGCAAGAATACTGGAGTGGGTTGCAATGCCCTCCTTCAGGGGATCTTCCTGACATAGGAATCGAACCCACATCTCTTATGTCTCCTGAATTGCAGGTGGGTTCTTTACCACTAGAGCTACCTAGGAAAGCCTTGCTCCTCATATGATACAATAAGCACATACTGGCCTTAAGAATGGGCTTCCCTGGTGGTTCAGTGGTAAAGACTCTGCTTGCCAATGCAAGAGACCCAGGTTTGATCCCTGAGTGGGGAAGATCCCTTGGAGAAGGAAATGGCAACCCATTCCAGTGTTCTTGCCTGGGAAATCCTATGGACAAATGAGACTGGTGGGCTATAGCCCATGGGGTCACAAAGAACTGGACATGACTTAGCAACTGAGCACGCACAACCCTGCTAACAAATAAAATAAGCACATAAATACCACAGCATGACTTAAAGCATGAGCTATCGGGCTCTAGAGTTAGATAGCCCAGGCCTGTCTCCACCACTTACTAGTTGTACAAACTTGAGTTAGTCAGTTTCTCAGTGTAGTGTTTTCTCTGCAAAATTAGAATAACCTTTGAGAGCTGTTAGAAGAATTAAATTAGTCAAACCTAGAAAACATTCAAACTCAAACCTAGCTCAAAGCTCTGGGAAGTTCTTCCTCTAACAGCCATGGTATTATTTTCCTAGCACTGTATTGGAAGACACTGAGAATAGAAAATAAGATCTCAAAGGCTGAGTTTACATTCCTCTAGGGAAACAGTAAGAAAGTGGTTTTCAACTAAAACCTATGTAAGAACTCACCTGAGAAGACAAGTGATTTTGCATCAGCTGTGCTGGGACGACAGCTGTCAATAGTGGCTAGGGAGATCAGAGGTATTTTTTGTTTGTTTGTTTGTTTGTTTTTTAAAGAGCTATAATCTTATCTATGCCTGGAAATATGGGCAAGAGGTTTACCAATGAAAAAAGGAAGATGGTATTGGATAAATAACAAGAGCAAAGGTATTTTTGTTGTTGGCAAAGTAATATCTCTGCTTTTTCAAAGGTATTTAAAATCAGTGTATTGCAAGATAGGGGTGTGTGTGTGTGTGTGTGTGTGTGTGTGTGTGTGTGTGTGTGTGTGTGTGTGTGAGATGCAGTGGCAGGTGAGAGACAGGTAATATTCATAGCAACATGTAAGTGAATAATGGAACATGAGATCTTATTAGAATTTATTACAGAATTGGGGCTGACTTCAGAGAATTTCATTTGCCTCCTTGGAGAAAAGAGCTTATCCATTCATGGCCCTTTAACTATAATCCCAAGAATACTAAGTGAAGAGTGAAACTAATCACAGAATACTGAAAAGGCACTAATTGTTTTAGTCATCCTGGCTGGTAATTTAAGGATTTATTCAAAGGGTTAGATTCCTTTGCCTAAAAAAAAAAAAGAAAGAAAAAAATCAATGTTGGGCAGTGATGTGATGTTAAGACCTAAAAAATTAAAGTAGTGACCAATAAAAAGGAATTTGGGTGAATCAGCCCAGAAGTAAATATAGCCTGGAGTGAAGAAGGTAGGTGGTGTAAGAATAAAGAACAAACCTGCCAATGCAGGAGACACAAAAGACGAGCATTCAGTCCCTGGGTTGGGAAGATGCCCTGGAAGAGGGCATGGCAACCCACTCCAGTACTTTTGTTTGGAGAATCCTTCTGGACAGAGAAGCCTGGTGGACTACAGTCCATAGAGTCACAAAGTTAGACATGAATGAAGCAACTTAAGAAGGTGGAGAGTGGGAAGAGGAGGTGGTGATGAAAGCCGGTGTTTAGCATTTATTTCTTTGCACACAACACACAGCACGGTCCTCGCAGTATGGAAGGTGGAATGATCTGAATGCGGCCTCCATTCTTAGGATGCTTATCTTCTTATAGAGTCTATCATTGGAAAAGACCCTGATGCTGGGAAAGATTGAAGGCAGGAGAAGTTGATGACAGAGGATGAGATGGCCGGATGGCATCACCAACTCAATGGACATGAGTGTGAGCAAGCTCTGGGATTTGGTGATGGACAGGGAAGCCTGGTGTGCTGCAGTCCATGGAGTCGCAAAGAGTTGGACATGACTGAGTGATTGAACTGAAAGGATGGAGATTAACACCTGAATATGAACGAAGAAGTGATATATGCTCTGGGAGCTTGCTGGAGGGAGAAACTGAGCCCAGCTGGAGGGAGCCTGGAGGATATAGAACAGCGTGTATAAGAAGATACAAGATACACATTCATGTCCTGGTTCTGTTCTTTGCAACTCCTCCAGCAGATTTGGTTTCGTTTCTTTTAGGTATTTTCTTTTTCTGTGTGTATGTTATTATTACCTTGTTGCAATATCTGGCTGTACACTACATTGCTCATAGAGCCTTTAAAAGGTACCAACACTGAACCTTCTCTCAGAACATTTAAATGAAAATTTCTGTAAGCTGGACTTGGGCACAGGGCACCTGTTTAAAAATCTTCCCAAGTGATTCTAAGGAGCAGCAGCCCTGCAGACCTTTCACTTTAGTTTGTGTGTAAGGATGGCAGGGAATTTGGTCAAAATGTTGGTTAAAATCACTTCCCATTCCTCAGTTGCACCACTCTGTTCATCCCATCTTCTCATTTCCAGATTACCGTCTTCCTTTACAGGTGAAGAGACTCAAATAGAGATAGCGAATAGGGCTTTCCAAAGCAGGCAAGTCAGCTAACCAGAGGGACAGAGTCTGAAGGAGGATCTTGCTTCTGCACTAATTCTGTGCTTTTCTTCTCCATCACTTGCCCAGCCCTCTTCCTGAACAGATGCTGCGATTGCTACCAAGGAGAAGAGTTTGGCTAAAGGCTTATAGAGTTTGTGAAAGTAAAATATGTAATCGTCAGCTCCCTAGAGTTGGATTTTGCATCAGTGACAGCCACGTAGGGGTAGAAAATTGAAATCCAGGTAGCAGCGTGACCCTCCCAAGTGCGACCCCTGTTTGAAGAGGCGATCAGGCATGGATCAGTGCAGCTGGTACGCAGGAAACAAGTCAGCAGGTAACTATCTTGCTGATGCCCTGGTTGAACAGTGGAGGGAGACAAACCTCAGAGATTGCCCTAATGGGCTTTTTGAACACCAAGTTCTAGTTTTTATGTTCCCTGAAATGCTGTTTTGTATGGAAAATATCTATAAACGACCCTCACTTTGGAGTTGCAAAGAAGATGCAATTAAAGGTGCTGCAGGGAGATTTGGGTGAGTGATCTCAGAGTAACAAACTTGGAAGGGAGGAGGAAAAAGGAGACCTGGGACTCAGTGGTGATCTATCACCAGAAGTGAGTGTGTGAAGCTCTGTGTGCACCTGTGCAAAGAGGAGAGGAGGATATGGACATGGAGAGGAACTGGGCTTTGGCAGATATGCTGTGACATCCAACTTCATGTTGGGGGCTAAAAGAACAATCCACAGTGGCCATGCGTGATGTTTTGGCTTTCCCTTCCAGCTTTCTCAATGACGCTTCTTATAAAGCATGTAATAAATACAGGGTTACAAGTTTCAGGAGGGCAGGGTGTGTGTCTGACATGTCTACTCCTGCATGACAAGGATCTACCACAGTGCTTGATCCACAGTGAATCCTCACCATATATTTGATTTTATTGAATTCATGTGTAAACACTTGCCTAACAGCCCAGGCAGCCTCTCCTTCATAGTTTTCTCTTGGGCTGCCTTGATATCTGATATTTATATGTCCCATTCTCATAGGCAAGTAAATTATGCATTTGCCTGTGTGGTAGCAGAGCTTAGCACAGTCTGCTTAACAGCACATGGTATTGGTTCTCCTACAGGGCTTTTTTTTGTTCTTAGCCCTTGTTTGATGCTGATCTCTGCTCAGTGTGCCTCTCATCCTCTATGATCCTGCAGACTGTGTTTTATCTAAAGAAATCACCCTTTATTCTAGGCAAAAATGCCTCTGAGATATATTGCCAGTGTTTCTGCCAGCTTATGTTAATTTTTGCAGCCTCTAAACAACTGGCAAAAACTGCTGATATAGCAGCTGTTGTAATACTCCCAGGTAATTCAGGTATTTTGCATGTGATTGGTGCACTGATGCTGTTGTTTAGAGCTAAAATGGAACATATAATAATGGATATACAGCATTCATTCATTCATACATTCATTCTTTCAATTTAAACTTGATATTTAAAGTTACTTTTTCATCATTATTTAATGAATAATAAATACACCTTGATATTTACACTTGCTTTTTCATTACTAAAATATTGCATTTAGAAATTTTAATTATAAAATAGTCCCCCAAAATAACCCTTCATTGAACAGCTAGAGGGAGTCTTTGCAGCAGACTAGGCATATGTAGGTTTTGCTTGTTTATTGATTTGTTTCTGCTTTGTTTTGCTTTGCTTTACCCAGGAGAGAGCTGTGACAGAAAGTCTGCATGGTCACATTTAGGACAATAAATTCATTTTGAGTTCGTGAAAACAGGTTTCTCCTATTCTCACCAAAAATAAGCCTCAGAAAGGTGTGCACAACTCTCAAAGTATGTGTGTACATTTGCATGATCTGAGAAAGGGGATGAAGGACTGTTTAGATGACAAAGGCTGGAAAGCTGATACAGCTTAAGTCTTGGTGGACCCCCTAAAAAAGGAGACGATTCTGCAAGGGACAAAAGCATGCAGTTATTTAAAAGGCCAGCTTTGCAAGGCATGGCTGTACATGATAATAAAAGAACAAATACCCCAAAATACAAATCTAAGAGCTCTAGTAAGGAGTATGTATGTCTGGTTTCGTACTAAGAAAGTAGAATGAGCCTTCCTTGAAGAACCAGAGAACTGGATAAGCAGTTGGCTGAGAGTCTGTTGGGTTGAGTCTTGTTCTCTTAAGACTGTGTGTGGCGATGATTTAACTAACAGGAGCTGACTTCTATTGAGGAAGTTAGACTCTCATTTGAACCGCACGGCCTCCAAATTTCCTCCATGATCCTGGAGAAATGAGAAACTCTGAATGGAAAATATTGGTGCGAGTTACTGCTAATGTGTCAGTGGGCGCTTGATGCTATTTTATCTGAAAATTTACAGACAGATTTGCACACATTGTAATCCTGAGCCTGGAGAAGAATTCATATCAAATACAGGCAACTTTATAAGCAGTTCAGCTTAATTTAAACTTGTATTCATGAGGGTGAGGTCACATTTCTCTACCTCGGTGTTCTTGGAGTTGTTAGAGTCTTATTGCTCCTCGAGAATGACTAGCTGTGCTCGCATCCCGTCGAGGCGGCTTCACTGCCACAGGCCACTTGTGTTTGGTTTGGCGCCAGCGTTCTGTTTATGAGGCATTTGCACCCTTTGCTTTTGTGATACCAGACTTTCTTGGCTCTCTCTGTACCTTGCTCCTCCTCTGCATTGCTACCCAGCTTCGAAGTTGTCTATGGCCCTCTGACCTGGTTTGACGAATGGAATTGAGTATCTTCTAGCCACAGACTTTGGGACCATGCACAGAAGTTAGCAGAACCCAGGTAGCAATTCCGTCATCATCTGGATCATGCATTGAGGATGACATGGACCCGAGCCCTCAGCTGACTTCAGGTGGACATGGAACGTGAGTGAAAATACAAATTTTTTGCTGAATTCACTGAGACTTTTATATTGATTATTACTATTGATTATTGATTATTACTAGAATAGCTTCCTTTATCCAGACTGATGTATTAGAAGATACCTATAAACTTGGTACTGCTGCAACAGACCTTTGAAATACACGACACTGGCCTAGTAATTGTCTGACAGGTGGTAACAAAACTGATCTGAAGTTGAAAAAAACGTATTTTCTATTTTGCAGAGGCAAAGCATTTGGTAAAACTGTTACATGTGGTAACCTGGGAGAAAGATGAGGTATCTTATGAACTTTGGGTCTATGAGAAATGCATGAAAGATAATTTGATACTTCTAGCTCCATCTGGCAATGTATTAATAAAAGAGGGTTTCAGAAAAGTGTTGCCCAGCTTCTAAGTAAAAATGGAAGAGACTAGAGATAATTCATTAAGACAGGGATTTTCAGAACTGGAAAAGGAAATAACTTCTCATTATCCCCCAGTAAAGAATAAAACTGAGAAGACTTCTAGACAATAAAGGCTGATTAAAACTCAGACTTGTAGTAAGGATAAAATTAAAGGTTATACCCATTGGTACAGCCTCTGAAAAGATGAAATGTTTGAAAGTCATAGGACCAACTAAAGATGTAATGCACAGTAAATCCATTCCACTGCATTTACAAACTAGCTCAAGAAACAGAGTGTGATTCTAAGAAGCCCAGAGTACACATGATTAAGTTGAGAGAATTGAAGAGAGAGAAGAAAGAGACGATAAAATAGAAGTGAGAAAGCAAAGTAGGTTTTATTTCGCACATGAAGCAGTATATCCAGAAGGGGACTGTGCAGGTTTCTACTGGCACACAGAGCTGACTGTAATCAAATAGATTTTTTAAAATAGTTTTTTAAGAGTGGTTCACTTGTTCGCTTTTTTGGTTCACCTGCATTGAAAGTAAACCAAAAACCTAAGATAAATCAGCTGAAGAATCTTGCTTAAAGCCAGGAAGGTAGCTATAAGGCATTTAAAGAAATCATAAATATAGATAGATTCTAGAGTCTATTTTCCATAGAACATAGCCCATAGCACATGTAAGCTCAGCGTAAAGAGACCATTTCTAATGACTGTTCTCCAGCAATTGAACAAGTCGCCCTGAAAGACCTGCATCTATCATTGGTTTGGCTAAGCCAATGCTGACTTTCTGGTTTTGGGAATTAGAAGGGAGACACAGTACAATTCACTGGATAAAACTTTTGTAGAATTATTTGTACCTTTCATATATTAACACTTATTACCCAGGCACTCAGCTAAATTACTTCACATACATAATTATTATGTTTCACTGTAAGTATATGAGATTCCTATCAACATCAAGTAACTAGTAATATTCAGAGCTAAAATTTGAAACATGGCTTTTGAAATCTCCCACTCATGGCATGCATGAGTCCATTATCTCTAACTTCTGCTTGTTGATGTCTTCTTCTCCACCCAACAGTTTAATGAATTGGAATAAAGCATTCTTACCTCTCACTGGACTGTGCTTTTCAGTAAATTGTAGCTGTATCTAGTAGAAGGAATTCTGGGATCCAAATCAAAAGACTTAGATGCTGAGGCTAATCATTATTTACTGGATGAAAATGGGCTAAAATTTGAACCTGTTTCTTGTTCTTTTTGTTTTTTATTTTGGAAGAAAGATTCTATCATCTTCCTCTACTTTCTTCATAGATTTCCACTGGAGACTTGGGCCATATTTCATAAATAGTTTCTTTGAATGCTCAAACTACTGCACAATTGCACTCATCTCACACACTATTAAAGTAATGCTCAAATTCTGCAAGCTATGCGTCAGTAATACATGAACCATGAACTTCCAGATGTTCAAGCTGGTTTTAGAAAAGGCAGAGGAACCAGAGATTAAATTGCCAACATCGCTGGATCATCAAAAAAGCAAGAGAGTTCCAGAAAAACATCTATTTCTGCAACTATGGCTTTGACTGTGTGGATCACAATAAACTGTGGAAAATTCTGAGAGATGGAAATACCAGATCACCTGACCTGCCTCTTGAGAAATCTGTATGCAGGTCAGGAAGCAACAGTCAGAACTGGACATGGAACAACTGACTGGTTCCAAATAGGAAAAGGAGTACGTCAAGGCTGTATATTGTCACCATGCTTATTTAACTTATATGCAGAGTATATCATGAGAAACGCTGGGCTGGATGAAGCACAAGCTGGAATTAAGATTGCAGGGAATAATTTCAATAACCTCAGATATGCAGATGACACCACCCTTATGGCAGAAAGTGAAGAACTACAGAGCCTCTTGACAAATGTGAAAGAGGAGAGTGAAAAAGTTGGCTTAAAGCTCAACATTCAGAAAACGAAGATCATGGCATCCAGTCCCATCACTTCATGGCAAATAGATGGAGAAACAGTGCAAACAATGGCTGACTTTATTTTTCTGGGCTCCAAAATCACTGCAGATGGTGACTGCAGCCATGAAATTAAAAGACGCTTACTCCTTGGAAGAAAATTTATGACCAACCTAAACAGCATATTCAAAAGCAGAGACATTACTTTGCCAACAAAGGTCTGTCTAGTCAAGGCTATGATTTTTCCTGTGGTCATGTATGGGTGTGACAGTTGGACTATAAAGAAATCTGAGCACCAAAGAATTGAGGCTTTTGAACTGTGGTGTTGGAGGAGACTCTTGAGAGTCCCTTGGACTGCAAGGAGATCCAACCAGTCCATCCTAAAGGAGATCAGTCCTGAAGGCTCATTAGAAGGACTGATGTGAAGCTGAAACTCCAATACTTTGGTCACCTGGTGCGAAAAGGTGACTCATTGGAAAAGACCCTGATGCTGGGAAAGATTGAAGGCAGGAGGAGAAGGGGACAACAGAGGATGAGATGGTTGGATGGCATCACTGACTCAATGGACATGAGTTTGGGCAAGCTCAGGGAGTTGGTGATGGACAGGGAGGCCTGGCATGCTGCAGTCCATGAGGTTACAAAGAGTCAGACACAACTGAGCTACTGAACTGAACTGAAGAAAGAGAGTATAATCTGCTGGCAGATGTTTTATTTAAAATTTTCATATCCCACAATGGAAATATTTAAAAAGTTGCACTTGTGATATAAATTCTGTGTCTGTCATGCTTTAGCAGACTACCTTTTCCCTTATTTCTTCTCTTCAGCAAAGCAAGTATGACCCCTAAGACTTCTCAGTTTGGGGAGAAGGATTCCTCTTTTGTTTCTCAGTATAGTTCCTTATTCCTTTGCTTTTTCAGCAACATCTGTCCAAATTTTCCCCTCTTCCAAGGTCTCATGTAGATTCTCAATCCACCTATGAGAAGTTGGCACTAAAATACTTCATTACCATTAACAGAGCAACTGGATCCTGGGCATTATGCTAGATCTGAGTAGACCCTTCCTGCAAATCAATCCTCACAACAAGTATATAAATTGGACTTCCTTCCACAGATGAAAAAATCAACACTCAGAGAGTAAACAACTCCTCCAAAGTTCCACAGCTAGCAGGTAGCAGTCTGATTCCAACGCCTGAGTCCTTTCTGCACGGATAGACCACTTTCTCTCCTCCTTCAGCTAACCTACACCTACATCTCTATTTTCTGTGGTCACTCTCAGTGATCATATGAAACTCAGAGGTCACATCACTGTAAGGAATATTTTTCCTTACCATGGTTACTCTAGTTAAAAAGAAAACCACCAATAGCCCATCTCCATCTTTGTATACACTGAGTTTATTCTCAAAAAGCTATTGGGACCCAAAGCCAAAGTGCAGACTAAATGCAGAGAAAACTGCAGAAGCGGGAAGGCAAAATTCAAATGGAGCATCTTAGATGATCTCAAAGCCCTAAATCTGTGTGAGGTGCAGGGCAGATGGAGCAGAGGTGGAATGGCAGCCTCAGCAGGTATGTATATATGCTGCTGCTTCCAACGCCTGAGTCCTTTCTGCACGGATAGACCACTTTCTCTCCTCCTTCAGCTAACCTACACCTACATCTCTATTTTCTGTGGTCACTCTCAGTGATCATATGAAACTCAGAGGTCACATCACTGTAAGGAATATTTTTCCTTACCATGGTTACTCTAGTTAAAAAGAAAACCACCAATAGCCCATCTCCATCTTTGTATACACTGAGTTTATTCTCAAAAAGCTATTGGGACCCAAAGCCAAAGTGCAGACTAAATGCAGAGAAAACTGCAGAAGCGGGAAGGCAAAATTCAAATGGAGCATCTTAGATGATCTCAAAGCCCTAAATCTGTGTGAGGTGCAGGGCAGATGGAGCAGAGGTGGAATGTGCAGCCTCAGCAGGTATGTATATATGCTGCTGCTGCGCTGCTTCAGTCACGTCGGACTCTGTGCGACCCCACAGAAGGCAGCCCACCAAGCTCCCACGTCCCTGGGATTCTCCAGGCAAGAACACTGGAGTAGGTTGCCATTTCCTTCTCCTGTGTGTGTGTGTGTGTGTGTGTGTACACATATATACATATAGTGACGTGTGTGTGTGTGTGTGTGTAGACATATTAGGGTTTCCCAGGTGGTGCAGTTGGTAAAAAAATATGTCTGCCAATGCAGAAGATCAAGAGATAAGGGCTCAATCCCTTGGTCAGGAAGATCCCGCAGAGCAGGAAATGGCAACCCACTCCAGTCTTCTTGCTTGGAAAATTCCAGGAACAGAGGAGCCTGGCGGGCTACAGTCTATGGAGTCGCAAAGAGTAGGAGACAATGAGTGACCGATCACACAAGCACATGGGCATATAAACACGCAGAGATACAGATGCCTCACAGTCGACACATTTCCTCCAAGACAATATATTAAAGAAATCACAATGCTGTACTCAGAGTTTTATATACATATAAAACAAGATACAGGAATATATAACAATAACAATATAACTTACTTTTATAACTTACTCAACCTACCTCTTTACCTTACCACTTAGCCACTTTTTGGACATGATTAGAAAGTAACAAGGAGAAGGCAATGGCATCCCACTCCAGTGCTCTTGCCTGGAAAATCCATGGACGGAGGAGCCTGGTAGGCTGCCGTCCATGGAGTCGCTAAGAGTCAGACACGACTGAGTGACTTCACTTTCACTTTTCACTTTCATGCATTGGAGAAGGAAATGGCAACCCACTCCAGAGTTCTTGCCTAAAGAATCCCAGGGATGGGGGAGCCTGGTGGGCTGCTGTCTATGGGGTCACACAGAGTCGGACACGACTGAAGTGACTTAACAGCAGCAGCAGCAGCAGAAAGTAACAAAATGGGGAATAAACAAGTAGCAGAGTCCCAGACCCAGCTGATAATGGTAAGAATCTGCACGAGAACTAAAGCCATGGAAGACCTGACCTCAGAGATCCATTTACCTCTTGGTACTGGTAATTTCTGGACTTGCACATTTACTTTGTGGTTTCATTTGTACAAGTAAGTGGGCTTCATTAATGGGCTTCCCAGGTAGCACTAGTGGTAAAGAATCCACCTATGAATGCAGGAGACACAAGAGACACAATCAATCCCTGTATCAGGAATATTCCCTGGAGATAGGAAGTGGCTACCTACTCCAGTATTCTTGCCTAGGAAATCTCATGGACAGAGGAGCCTGGTGGGCTATAGTCCAAGGGACTGCAAAGAGTTGGACACAGCTGAGCACAACAGATGTTGGATGGTTGCATAAATAACTGAATATGATGCTCTGTCCTATGACTGGACATCATCTGGGTGCCTTCCATCCATCTGCACCTGTATTCCTACTCAATGTTCAAAATTTAGTTCAAAGCTGAATTCTTCCATTCTTCTCTGTCTAAAGCATTACAGAGTTGGTACTTTAGTTTATTTGGGTTCCCATGACAAAAACACCATCAGCTGAATGGTTTAAATAACAAGTGCTTGCTTCTCATGGTTCTAGAGGATCAAGGAAGGCTTTCTTGTCACTGCGCTCTTGCATGGAAAACGAGGAGAGGTCTCTCCAGCATCTCTCTCATCAGGGCACTGAATCGATTCATGAGGATGCAGGGGGAATCATGATTCCATCTTCATGATTCAATTCCTTCCCAAAGGCCCCTCTTCCTAATAAGATCACATTTGGGGGGTTAGGATTCCATTATATGAATTTGGGAGGACTGAAACATTCAACTCAAAATGGTTAGTAAATATATAGAATTTCTAATATTATTAATTAGGTTGACTTCTGCGGGCTTGTAGGTAGGAAGGAGCAACACATTTGCCAACGGTTTGTCTCCCACTGAGTTTCTCTCTTTAACTTCATATTTGGAAACCTTAGAGGCAACGAGAAGTGACTGTCTCGAGATCATGGTCAGCAGCCAGTTACTGGCAGGAACAGAAAGAAATTCAGGCTTCTATCCTCAATCCAACTTCAATAGTCCTTCCATTTATCTTAAGGGTCATGGATTGTAAAACTTCAACACTTCTGAGTGTTAAAGGCTAATTATTATTTTCCAGTGCATGCAAAGAGGCCTCCATATGGTCTACTTCCATAGGTTACCATGTGAGAAAGTGTGAGTGGGAAGGAGTTTGGATAGTTCACTGAAAAGACAACATTTCTGCATCTGTGAAGAAGGTGGTAAGCATGCAGCCAGCAGGAAGCGCTTCTGTTTTTTCTGCGCTGCCTGAAAATGCGTGACAGACATGGAAGCTGATAAGGCGGAGGAGCAGTGGGAGTCTGATCCAGCACGTTTGAAAGAAAGGATGAAACAAATGAAACAAACTTTTTTGAAGCCAGAACAGCAGTAATCCCTCCTGTGTATGTTTAGTGAATTTGGCCTCCCAGATATAGATTTGTAAAGAACAAAGTAGCAGCCTATGGATGGCAATGGGAAAACCGGCTTTACAAGCAAAATCTCAGAAGGAAGGTGGGGAAAATGAAGAAAAGGGATGTGAGAAAAATGAAAAGAAGTGTGGAGGATGGTTCAAAATATCCATTGTTCATTGCTTTTGTTTCCTCACATACAATTCTATTGTCCCCATAATTTATTTTTAGATGGATGCTAGCACACTGCATATGAAAATGGTAGGTTACAAAGCGCTACTTTTATGGTAATACCTTACGTATGAAAATGTGTAGCTTACAGGGTGCTATTTTAAGTTATATTCATCATCTCATTTTATTCTCATGACAATACCATGAGGAGGGTGTTGCCCTATGGAGGGTGGTGTACTTACCCCATGTTCTAAAGGAAGAACATGTGGCAAGGGCTCGGCCACTGGGATAGAGCAAGCCCAACGCAGACTCAACCCCTGTGTTCTCTCAACTGTGTTGCAAAGTGACTTCACCTCCTGGGTTCCAGAGCTGGTCTTGTAACAAACAGGCATTATTTTAACTGGTTCCCAAACTGGCAAAATCCCGCTTCTCTCTTTCTTCCTGTCTACCCTCCCTTCTTCTCCCCGCCTTCCTGTGGACAACAGCCTCTGTCTCTCGTCCTCATTCTTCTTTTTCCCCTCTGTCTCTCTCATGCTTGCCCTCAGTCTGACTTCCTCTCTTCTCAATCTTTCTGCTTCCCCGAGAAGTGCAGGACTTTTGCCTAATCCAGCTTTAAATGATATGATTTTGAAATCTGAAAAAAAGTAAGGGCGTTTCCTAGACATTCTGAAACCAAAAAGCATACATAGAGAAAAGACAAGATTTCCAGATGCGTGTATGTAGCAGGTGATCTAAGTGGAATATTGCACTCTCTATGTCACAAGTAATACAGGAAACTGTGTCTGATAGATACAAAAAGCCACACAGGCCAGCTCCCCGCCAGAGAATGGAATGGTTGCAAACAGAGGGAATTATGAGCTCCGGTGACGTAAAGTGAGAATTTCTCACCATCTGGGAAAGCAGTGGTGCCTGAAAAATAAGCTGATGTTCATCTAAACTCATTTCCCATATTAAGTCCTTTTAGGTTATTGTCAGTGAAGTTTAGGTCATGTTTCTGCAACTGTAGGCTCCTGCTGACATTTTGATCAGTTAGAATGGCTTTAAGAACTGAATGTAGTCCATAAGTTCCCTATCAAGAAGTTCAGATAACTGACCTGTACTTATAGAACTAAAAGGAAAATAGAGAAATAAAACTAAATTTACTGTATGGTAAAACTTTGGGGCTTCCCTGGTGGTTCAGATGGTAAAGAATCTGCCTACAATGCGGGAAGCCTGGGTTTGATCCCTGGGTCGGGAAGATCCCCTAGAGAAAGGAATGGCAATCCGCTCCAGCATTCTTGCCTGGAGAATTCCATGGACAAAGGAGCCTAGCGGGCTACAACACTCCATGGAGTCACAAAGAGATGGACATGGCTGAGCAACTAACATGGTTAACACTTTTATGTGAAACCTTACAGAAAAATTCAGACTCACAGAAGCGGAGAGCAGAGAAGTGGCTGCCAGGAGCTGGGGAATGGGAGAAACAGGCAGAAGTTGGGAAGAGTACGCTTTCCAGCTTCAAGATTCTGAGGCTCTGATGCGTAACTTGGTGACAAGAGTCGATAACACTGTGTTGTATAAGTAAAATTTGCTAAGAGAACAGAACTTAGATATCCTCAATAACAACAACAAAAAATTTTTTTTTAATGTACCACTGATTTCCATTTCTGTTCCTTTGACTTTACCTGGAAAGCTGGGCCACCACTGGAGGCAACTATCCAGGGCTTTAAAATCCAGTCATGCATTTGTTTAACATCATAAGCCTTAAACAGACAAGAGATGATGTTTGTAATTTGTAGCCCATGAACAATGAAATGCACTTTCAACTTGTTCACTCTGATGCAGACAGTTTGGGGTCTCTTCCTCGGTTCCCCGAGCGTATGCAGCTGAATGCTCCTGCCTGAAGGCTTTCTTTTTTTTCTAAAAATGACATAGCAGCAGGAAGAGACTTGTCCCTGGCCTGAGTCTAACTTCTGCTCAGCTGCCATTTGTAAAAGGAACCCACGTATTTCCAAGCTCGTGGTCGAAAAGCTGTACCTGGAACATGTAGAGAATTTACACAAACTCCTAGTATGTGGCCGAAGTAGAGGAGATACAAATCCAGTGCTTCACAGTACAACAAAATTTCCCAAAGCAGAAACAGCAAAATCCACAGGCCACCAGATAGGCTAACTTTCCAGTCAGTTCTTATGTCATATCTTTCGTTTCTGCCCACTTTCTCCACCAGTGACATGCAAGATCTTTTAGGTGGTGGTTTCACACGGGTCATTTTGAGTTGGTATTGCTAGCTTGTTTTTCCTCCCTACATCATTCATGACGTGGAACACGCTCTGATAAGAACACACTGCAATGAAGGGAAGAGCTGTGACCAGTTAAGACGTATGTGGACAAGATCGCAGCCTGAACTTCGGGAGCTGCTTTTAATTCCACAAGCTGCTGTTGTCTTAAGCACTTACATTATGGCCTGAAAAAGACAAATAGTCTTCTGAAAATATCTCTACAGGAAGAGCCTTTTCCCCAGTACCTATAAAACATTCATAACACCTTCATTGTGCTGTAAATCCTTAGCAGGAGTTGATAACAGTGTATGAATTTTTAATGTAACATTTATAAATGGTTATTAAAACTATCCTTAAAGTAAAGTGTCAGTTTATTTTTAATTAACTGTTGGCTATTTAAGCTCCCAGATGGCCTGGGGAGAGACCAACAGGCCCACATGTCAATTACCTTCCCTCCTGCCCCATCTTTAACCCCTTGCTGTCTGCTGTTGAAATGCACTTTCAACTTGTTCACTCTGATGCAGACAGTTTGGGGTCTCTTCCTCGGTTCCCCGAGCGTATGCAGCTGAATGGCTCCTGCCTGAAGGCTTTCTTTTTTTTCTAAAAATGACATAGCAGCAGGAAGAGACTTGTCCCTGGCCTGAGTCTAACTTCTGCTCAGCTGCCATTTGTAAAAGGAACCCACGTATTTCCAAGCTCGTGGTCGAAAAGCTGTACCTGGAACATGTAGAGAATTTACACAAACTCCTAGTATGTGGCCGAAGTAGAGGAGATACAAATCCAGTGCTTCACAGTACAACAAAATTTCCCAAAGCAGAAACAGCAAAATCCACAGGCCACCAGATAGGCTAACTTTCCAGTCAGTTCTTATGTCATATCTTTCGTTTCTGCCCACTTTCTCCACCAGTGACATGCAAGATCTTTTAGGTGGTGGTTTCACACGGGTCATTTTGAGTTGGTATTGCTAGCTTGTTTTTCCTCCCTACATCATTCATGACGTGGAACACGCTCTGATAAGAACACACTGCAATGAAGGGAAGAGCTGTGACCAGTTAAGACGTATGTGGACAAGATCGCAGCCTGAACTTCGGGAGCTGCTTTTAATTCCACAAGCTGCTGTTGTCTTAAGCACTTACATTATGGCCTGAAAAAGACAAATAGTCTTCTGAAAATATCTCTACAGGAAGAGCCTTTTCCCCAGTACCTATAAAACATTCATAACACCTTCATTGTGCTGTAAATCCTTAGCAGGAGTTGATAACAGTGTATGAATTTTTAATGTAACATTTATAAATGGTTATTAAAACTATCCTTAAAGTAAAGTGTCAGTTTATTTTTAATTAACTGTTGGCTATTTAAGCTCCCAGATGGCCTGGGGAGAGACCAACAGGCCCACATGTCAATTACCTTCCCTCCTGCCCCATCTTTAACCCCTTGCTGTCTGCTGTCATGAAGGCCAGTGCATATAAGCTCTAGTAACTTTATGACACTTGCAGATACTGATTCAGGAATGCCTTATAAAATGGTCCTGGAGTCAGCTATCATGGCTGCCAAAAAAAAAAAAAATGAGGAAAGCATCACCCATCCTGAATCCTCACAGCCCAAGACAACTTGTACATACCTACATCCAGCAAGAGAAAAAACTGGGGCAAAAATGGGTAGATTCTAGAACACTAGATCTGAGACTCAGGATTCCACCTCAAGCTCAGGGGCATCTATCCTACAGGTGTGGTCCTGAGAAGATTTCAGCTTCCTGGAATGGACAGCTCTCTCTCACTTTGTTGTAAGCATCAAATTAAAGCTGGGCATGAAAATATTTTATGACTATGAAAAGCTGTCCACACATATGGTCTGCTCTTTTGTCCCTTCAAATTATTCATAATGTTTCCTCATGGTTTCAAGAACTTCCCCCAGGTTTGAATATTTCATTTTCGGGACTTCAGAAAACAGGAAAACCCATTTTTGTCTGTTTGCTTTAGAGTGCCATTCTTTCCTAGAGTTGGAAGGATGATTTCACTCAGGGTACCTACTCTCTCCACATCATCACCTGAGAAGGCCTGTGTGACCCTGAATGGCAGTCCCAGGAGCAAGAAGGTTACTATGCATTGTAATTAGAAAATCCAACTGTTAGAAAGATGGGTTTGGTTCCTTTGGGGTCTCAGATTCTCCAGATACGTACATTTTGCTGATTCTCACCAAGACGTGTGGAACAGATTCTATTGGCAACCTGGGTTATGATTCTTTGCCTGTGTTGTACCACACATCCCAACATTTCTGCCTTCCCTTCATTTGCTTCCAGATAGCATTACCCAGCCAAGCATGGGGGATATAAGAATCCAATAATCTGGCCCTCACAGGGTACATGTGAATGTGTATATGTTTGTGAGCACATGTGTTTAGCTGTGCAGTTGTATTAATATAAACATGCAAGTGTCTGACATTAGCCTGAAGACTTCTTAATGTTCCTCAACAAATGGAAAAATTAAATCTGGGCATGCACTCAACTTCCTTAGAAGAGTAGTCAAAGCCCTTCATGGGTAGCCTGGGGTTTGTCTATGGTTCCTTCTCCTTCCAGTGCAGCTCTTCCACTGTGGGCTCTAGAAAAGACTGTTACTCACCACTCCTCTGAATGAACCACACTTGCTTTATGTGTCACAGAACTTGCACATACTGTTTCTACAGCTAAGTGAAAGTTGCTCAGTTGTGTCCACCTCTTTGCAACCCCATGGATTATACAGTCCATGGGATTCTCCAGGCCAGAGTACTGAAATGGGTAGTTGTTTCCTTCTCCAGGTGATCTTCCCAACCCAGGGATCAAACACAGGTCTCCCACACTGCAGGCGGATTCTTTACCAGCTAAGCCCCCAGGGAAGCCCCTACAGCTAGCGTGTTCTTTAATACCTGCAGAATGTCTAACCATTCTTCAATATTCCTCTCAGCTGCTGGTCTCTGGAAAGTCTGTCCTCCACATATAAGCCCTGTGTTTCCTCCCATTATGACGTTTATCACATTACATGACAATTTCTTGCTTATGTTTTTGTTTCCCTTATGAGTGTGAGCTTTGGTAAAGCACAGACTAAATGTCTTATTTGTCTATCAGCCAGTGTTCACATAGCAGACACACATCAATCACTTGCTGAACAAGGAAGAATAGATATGTTCCAATACAGGCTTTGCAAGTTCCACTGGTCACATTAAAAAGGCAAAATGATTAATTCTCTTTTGTTTTATGCTGCTGAATATTAACCAAGAGTTTGTTTTGTGATTAGGAATGATGATGTGTTCAACTTATTTCAGACAGAAAAAACTTGAGATGTTTGCAAAACATCTGAGTTCTAATTGGAAGAAAACTGTATGTTTGGTGAAATGGGTTTGGGCCGTGACTATGCATACACCGCGTTTCTGAGCACAGCATGACTAAATGCTTGTGCAAAGGAAAAAAAAATATGGAAGAGAAAACTAGACTTGGGGTTAAACATAGCAGATTAAACACAGACTTTTCCTTGATCTTTTCCAAACCCTCCTAAAATGATAACATGATACCGACGGCGTAAAAGATAGATAACATGACACTGATGGCACGAAAGAGAAAGAGAGAAGGGCTGATAGATAAGGAGAAATGTCAATGGAATTGTAATAGCAAAAGCCTGTGGGCAGGTAGTCCCTGAGCCCATCAGAGAGGGCTGAGTGACTGGTATGGAAAATCTGGAAGAGTCAGGCAATATGCAACTCTGAAGTCAGGAACATTGGGTAGAACTGTAAATAGAGGGTTGGTTGAATGCGAATGTGTATGTATTGAGCAGTTGGGTGTGTGTGTCAGTCACTCAGCAATTGAACAGTCAGAACAAGTGTACACCTGTGGTGGATTCATGCTGATGTATGGCAAAACCAATACAATATTGTAAAGTAATTAGCCTCCAATTAAAATAAATAAATGTAAATAAAAAATTTAAAAAGAGAAAAACTTCAAAAGTCTGTCACGCTTTTATAAAGCAAGACAGGAGATTTAGTCTCTTAATGGTTGATTCCGAGGGACTGCAGTGGGTAGCCTTTCCTTTCTTCAGGGGATCTTCCCAACCTGGGGATCGAACCCAGGTCTCCGGCATTGCAGGCAGATTCTTTACCAGCTGAGCCACCAAGGAAACCCAATAATGCTGGAGTGGGGAGCCCATCCCTTCTCCAGCACATCTCCCCAACCCAGGAATTGAACTAGCGACTCCTGCATTGCAGGCAGATTCTTAACCAACTGAGCTATGAGGGAAGCCCATTCTCAGGAACACTAGGCAAAAATGAGGCTAGACACAAAGCAATGCATGGAAGGCACATACACTGATTGGAAGTCTGCTCCCACTTGGCTTCCAGAATCCTGGAAACGAAGTTTATGTTCTCCAGACACTCATCGCTGGGGAAAGTGGTCCAAAGGAAGAGACTTACGTTAGCAGCCATCTGTTAATATAAAGGTCAAGTTCTGTCTCCACCACCTTTCAGCAGAGCCCACAAGTGCACAAGATGTGCTCTACGCATTGCCCCACGGACACTTCTTACTAAGACAGACAGATTAGAGAGATCGTAGGTATAAAGAAAATACAGATTTAAAATTAAAGCTCTTATGAAAGAGATCAAAACAAATGCATATTATAAAAGGAATGCCCAGGAAATAATGTAAATAGCACAAAGAAATGCCTGGAAAAATATAATTATTCCTTTGTGAGAAAAAAAGATATTTAATCAATGAAACATACACAAAATGTTGCAAAAATATTATACAGCAAAGGAAAATTATCTTGAAAACTGAAAACATAGAAGCAAAAATTAAACATGTGGATTCATGTGTATATATGTACATATGTGTGTGTATATATACACACACATATGTACATATATACACATGAATCCACATGTTTAATTTTTGCTTCTATGTTTTCAGTTTTCAAGATAATTTTCCTTTGCTGTATAATATTTTTGCAACATTTTGTGTATGTTTCATTGATTAAATATCTTTTTTTCTCACAAAGGAATAATTATATTTTTCCAGGCATTTCTTTGTGCTATTTACATTATTTCCTGGGCATTCCTTTTATAATATGCATTTGTTTTGATCTCTTTCATAAGAGCTTTAATTTTAAATCTGTATTTTCTTTATACCTACGATCTCTCTAATCTGTCTGTCTTAGTAAGAAGTGTCCGTGGGGCAATGCGTAGAGCACATCTTGTGCACTTGTGGGCTCTGCTGAAAGGTGGTGGAGACAGAACTTGACCTTTATATTAACAGATGGCTGCTAACGTAAGTCTCTTCCTTTGGACCACTTTCCCCAGCGATGAGTGTCTGGAGAACATAAACTTCGTTTCCAGGATTCTGGAAGCCAAGTGGGAGCAGACTTCCAATCAGTGTATGTGCCTTCCATGCATTGCTTTGTGTCTAGCCTCATTTTTGCCTAGTGTTCCTGAGAATGGGCTTCCCTCATAGCTCAGTTGGTTAAGAATCTGCCTGCAATGCAGGAGTCGCTAGTTCAATTCCTGGGTTGGGGAGATGTGCTGGAGAAGGGATGGGCTCCCCACTCCAGCATTATTGGGTTTCCTTGGTGGCTCAGCTGGTAA
>SJYC01106263.1:0-36467 GCA_006408675.1 Madoqua kirkii | reverse complement strand
CAGATAAGAGACAAAATGGAAAGAAGTTATTTACCAAAGAAATAATTCAACAAGGGCTCATGGAATGCCCAGAATATCAAAATATAATCATTATAAGATTTCAGAACATGACAAATAAATTAAATATTGTTAAAGCTTCCAAGAAATATGAAATAGATTATATATAAAAGGACTGGGAATTAGAATGGCATTAGGCTTTCTAAAAACAATATTGGAATCTGCCAGACAGTAGTGTAGTATCTTAAAATTCCAGAAAGAAATTTATTTCACACCTAGAATTCTATACACAAACCATTATTTAATAATAATAACAACATTTTAGACATCCAGGGGATAACACAAAAACGTAACCATTTTGTACAGTTTTTAAGGAGAGTGGAGGATGTTTGAGGAACACGTAGGCAAGAAATTGGCAATCCAGCCTGAAAGGGGTGAAAGCAAGTGCCAGTGTAAGAGTGAGGAGCGTTCTAGGTCAAAAGCCGCGGGCAGCTTTCGGACCAGCAGTGCCGATTAGAGGAGGTGAATGGCTGCAAGACAAGGGAAAAGAAAAGGAACCAATACTAGTGTTATCTGATGTACTTCAGTACATTGAGAAAAATGGTTGAGACTGAATTAGTGATAAAAACACAGAAAACCAATGCAAAAAAAAAAAAAAGATTTCACTTTCAGTTCAGGAAAAGTTTTATATATGTGCATATACACACACACACAGAACATAGACACATAATCCTAGCATGCTATGTACTTCAGCTGTGAACAACATTTATATTGTCATCATAATCTGAGTGAAGTCGCTCAGTCGTGTCCAACTCTCAGCAACCTCATGGACTGCAGCCTTCCAGGCTCCTCCGTCCATGGGATTTTCCAGGCAAGAGTGCTGGAGTGGATGGCCATTTCCTTCTCCAGGGGACCTTCCCGACCCAGGAATCGAACCTGAGTCTCCCGCACTGCAGGCAGACGCTTTACCATCTGAGCCACCAGGGAAGCCCCCATAATAATCTGAACTATAAATTAGATCAATTTTATACTTATAGTTCAGATTATATATATATTATATTAATATATTAATGCATTATTAATACAGAATATATAATCATCTGAACTATAAATATAAATATAAAATTGATTTAAATGTATTAGAACAATGGACAAAATAATTTAACTGGCAGATCATGTGAGAATACAGAAGTTTTTCAGAGTATGACTTCAAATCAGCTAAACATTTTTATAAACAGATGAAACAGCATGCCCTTGTGTCCTCGGATAGAGATAAATATTTGAAGAAATATGAAAAAAAGTTGAAAGAAGAAACTCTGGGAAGAAATGCAGTGGAAAACTTCTTTTTTTAAAAAACTTGAATTATTTTACTTTTTAAACTAGATTTTGTTTAAATATTGTACACCGATAAAAGGAGGAGGAACTTGGGTGGAGAAACACATATAGAAAGGTCCAGAAGATAAAACTAGGATCATACTCAAACATTCTTGTGCTAAGATGGGAGAGGACAGAATTCCAAAAATAAGGGGCAGGGGGTGGGGGCAGCTCAGCAGTGAGAAATGCTTCAGAGATTCAAGTCAGGGTGAGGACTGAGGAAAATTTATTGAATTTGACCATTAAAGGGCCATCGATAGCATCAAGAAGGGCTGCTTCAGAAGGTCACCTGAGATTGCTCCAGGTTCTGGCTGAGAAAGGTCTTGCAGATAAATTAAGGAAAATCAGACCCTTCTACCCTGGGATAACTATTCATCTGATCAACTCAGCTGTGGTCAACCTCTAATGGGAACTTTTTGATCTTGTAGATAAACAAAAAGGAAGATAAGAATCGTTCTTTCTCAGGCCAGAGTTGTAGTTTCTCCCAAGGATCAACTCATCAGCAACTGCTTATTGACCTGCTCCTTGTGCTTTGTCTTCTGGATGTAGTGCGGGGCGGGGGGTGGGGAATAACACATAGTTTTTGCTCTCATGGAATATATGCTCTATTTAGAGAAGAAAGATACCATCAGAAAAAATAAAAGACTATAGATGGGCATGGAGAGTCAAACTATAAATGTGTAATTTAGATTTCAGCTATTATAAAGGCCCGTGAGAGCAAAATAGCCAGGAAGCCTCACAGAGAAAGTCTAGGACTGAAATGAGACTTGATGGGATGACAAGAGGGAAAAGGTGATGAAAGACAACACAGAGTTGCTGTGGAGTTTAAGTCAGATGTGTTTCTCCAGGCACAAGCTCCAGTGTTTAGACTCCCTTTGTGAATGATTGACAGCCTCTCTTTCTGTTTCAGCTCTGGCACACAGTAGGGGGGAGAATTTGGACTAAGCCAGCTTCCCTAGGTCTCAGTGACAGTGTCTCTGGTGATGGCCTTAGGTGATGGTACCGAGGACCCCGTCCTACAGGGACATGGTATTTCTGAATTGTAAAACAGGACAAGAAAGCAAGCGGTGCTGGAATGTGGGTTTGGGATGTTAGACTGTGTGACTGCTACTCATCATTCACTTGATTCAATGGATTCACTCAGTTGATGCACGTATAATAGGTCAGGTTTTTAAGGGAAATAAGGCAGGCATTTTACCAACTAAGATAAACATTCTACAGCAAATCATGCAATTAATCATGTAATCAGGCCATTAACATAGCCCATCAGGGTCTGCATCATCACCTGTCCATCTCCTTCAGCCTCTCATGTTCCAGAGCTCTGGTCAGGTCATTACTCAGACCTTCTCTCATTCCATGAACATGTTCCACTTCTTCTCTGTGCTCTTCTCTCTGTATTTCCATTCCCCTTCACTCTTTTTCCTTCTCCAGATCTTAGTTAAAATGTCCACAACTCAGGGAAGCTTTTATTGAAGTCCCAGTTAGGGTCAGGTTACCCTGCTATAATAGCATCTAATGATCCTCTCAGTTCAGTTCAGTTCAGTTGCTCAGTCATATCTGACTCTTTGCGACCCCATGAACTGCAGCACGCCAGGCTTCCTTGTCCATCACCAACTCCCAGAGCCTGCTCAAACTCATCTCCATTGAGTCAGTGATGCCATCCAACCATCCCATCCTCTGTTGTCCCCTTCTCCTCCTGCCTTCAATCTTTCCCAGCATCAGGGTCTTTTCCGATGAGTCAGTTCTTCGCATCAGGTGGCCAAAGTATTGCAGTTTCAGCTTCAGCATCAATTCTTCTAATGAATATCCAGGATTGATTTCCTTTAAGATTAACTGGTTTGATCTCCCTGCAGTCCAAGGGACTCTCAAGAGTCTCCTCCATCACCACAGTTCAAAAGCATCAATTCTTCGAGCATCAATTCAATTCTATGTTACTAAGCCAGCTTCCCTAGGTCTCAGTGACAGTGTCTCTGGTGATGGCCTTAGGTGATGGTACCGAGGACCCCGTCCTACAGGGACATGGTATTTCTGAATTGTAAAACAGGACAAGAAAGCAAGCGGTGCTGGAATGTGGGTTTGGGATGTTAGACTGTGTGACTGCTACTCATCATTCACTTGATTCAATGGATTCACTCAGTTGATGCACGTATAATAGGTCAGGTTTTTAAGGGAAATAAGGCAGGCATTGTACCAACTAAGATAAACATTCTACAGCAAATCATGCAATTAATCATGTAATCAGGCCATTAACATAGCCCATCAGGGTCTGCATCATCACCTGTCCATCTCCTTCAGCCTCTCATGTTCCAGAGCTCTGGTCAGGTCATTACTCAGACCTTCTCTCATTCCATGAACATGTTCCACTTCTTCTCTGTGCTCTTCTCTCTGTATTTCCATTCCCCTTCACTCTTTTTCCTTCTCCAGATCTTAGTTAAAATGTCCACAACTCAGGGAAGCTTTTATTGAAGTCCCAGTTAGGGTCAGGTTACCCTGCTATAATAGCATCTAATGATCCTCTCAGTTCAGTTCAGTTCAGTTGCTCAGTCATATCTGACTCTTTGCGACCCCATGAACTGCAGCACGCCAGGCTTCCTTGTCCATCACCAACTCCCAGAGCCTGCTCAAACTCATCTCCATTGAGTCAGTGATGCCATCCAACCATCCCATCCTCTGTTGTCCCCTTCTCCTCCTGCCTTCAATCTTTCCCAGCATCAGGGTCTTTTCCGATGAGTCAGTTCTTCGCATCAGGTGGCCAAAGTATTGCAGTTTCAGCTTCAGCATCAATTCTTCTAATGAATATCCAGGATTGATTTCCTTTAAGATTAACTGGTTTGATCTCCCTGCAGTCCAAGGGACTCTCAAGAGTCTCCTCCAACACCACAGTTCAAAAGCATCAATTCTTCGAGCATCAATTCAATTCTATGTCTCTCTTCTATAGCAATATTTACAAGTGTAAAAAGGAATTAAATATGTGATTTAAGATCTGTGGTTCCTTGCTAAAATGTATGCCCCGAGAGCAGACATCTTTATACTTTATCACTGCAACCCTAAGACTTAGTATGAATATCTGCCCATAATAAGCTTTCAATGCACATTTTCTGAATGACTAGTCAGATGTACATAAAAGCTATTTTCAGGATGTTTCAGAATGCATGGGCAGCAATTTATCCTGATGAATCTCTAACTTCCTTTAACAACCTGTTAGAGATCCATCTTCTCCAGGTTTATTCAGCCATCTCTGCTTCTATTTTTATACACTTGCAAGTTCTTAAAGTTATCTCACAAATGTCAGAGCCAGAACCAAACTACGTAATCTTTGTCCACTGTCACCAGGAACCAAGGCTTTTCTTTTACTTTATTTTTCAATTTACTTGTAAAATCAGGGGGTGAGGAGAAAGGCTACTCTAATATGGGCATTTATCGCAGTATAGAAATAACTAGTAATTATGCTCTCTAAATGAACTTGACTTTATGGCTGGTGTCAGGTTTTGCTAAGTGCCCTGGGCCCAACAGAGACTAATTAGGCCTGAATTAAATATTAAAGCTTTCTGACACCCAGGTTTTGACGGTGACAGAGAGAAAAAAATCCTGTAACCTAATCTGCACCCAACAGGCGTAATTTATGTTCACTTCTTATAACAAAAGAAAATCCAATTATATAGCTGGCAGGAAGATATATTTAAAGAAGTTAATGTAAAAAATTGCATAAACACACATGGAGTACATAAAATAACACAAAAAATATCAACAAATAGCTCTTGTTTGCCATCACCTACATCAAATGGCTGTTGATTGTTCCCCTATAAACCTATGTTTGCACAGGAAATAGCTTTTTGCCTACTAATGTGTTTGATGTCATATAAAGGCAGGGATTCAGCCATGGACCTTTGGCTGGCAAAACATGATAATACTATTTGACTCAGGAAAGGCCTACTGTGTGGAGACCTCATTCACAATCCATCACAGGACCACAGCTTTTTGTTCTTTCACGTATTAAACTTGTTAAGGCGCAACCTGCTTTTCTCACCGATGAGGCGCAGCTAGGAAACATGGTCAGCATGCCAGTTCAGTCCCTAACCAGAGGCACGATCTCAGATAAGCCATAGAGCCCCCGGGCCCTTGTCCTTTCCATAACATATGGCCTGTCATGCTGGTGGCCCCCAGTTCTGAGTGTTGATGTAGCGCCGTGGTTTTTAACATCCAAAGGAAGCAAAATTGCAAACAAATTGTACCTAGTGTCTGGATGATAAAACAAAACAAAACCCAGCATTTTACTAGTACACATATAAGTTATAAGCCCAAATGTGTGCTGTTTACTTGTTTTGAAGTCTCTTGGTGAGGGGAAAAGACCTGTTTTTAATATAATGTTTCTATAATGGAAAAGTTCAAATATAAACAAAAATAGAACTGACGGCATAAGAAACCCCCAGGCGCTCATTACTCAGATCCAATAAGTCAGCTAGTGGCCAGTTATGCTTCCTCTTTCCTCTTCCACAACCTCATTTTTTTTGGAAACAGATACCCCTCACTATATTAGGTCTGTAAACATTTCATAGGTACATTCAAAATGTAAGGACTCTTTAAAAAAATGGGGACATCAAATTTAAAATTAATGTTAGCTCCTAAATGAAAAAAATTAGTTATTTTGACAAACAATATAGGAATGATAAATTCTAAATGATCATTATTTATGGGTCAACCTCAGAATCCTATTTGTTTTTAGTTACATTTTTATGGTAGGATATGAGGTCCTGAGAACACAGAAAATACTTTCAAATAGAAGTCTTTAAGCAATGCACCTGGCAATATCAAAGAATCTTTTTCAAGTAAGCCAGGTTAAGAAAAGAACTTGAATGCTACCTTTTAAAAATAAAACAAGTTAATTTAGCAGCCAATCATAGTTCTCTCATTTTGATAAATGCAACTTACAACATTTGGGGTACATGTTGCTTATCATTCTTCTTGTTATTATAGTTGCAATAGATTATTTTATGATTTTGAAAGAGCTACTACAGGACTCTGCACAAAGTATGCCCTCAATAAGGATTTATTGAAAGAAAAATGAGCAGGTAAAAATGATATTTTAATCAAATATTTGTGAAACAGTGAGAGATCGGTTGAAAACTCAGAAATCAGTTTTTAAAGCCACTGAAATCCTAGATGAGCACAAAGTCTTAGAACAATGATATGGTTCAATAAATGTAAGATATCACATTATTATTATTTTATTACTTATTATTAAAGCTAGATTACTAGATATATACCCATCTTCTTCAGTTAGTTACTACCTATTAAATTTAGCAAAATTTGAAAATAAAGAGAAACTGTATTCAGGGTGCAAAGCTAAAGAAGTATACAACATTGCCTAAGAGGAAAAATAATATAAGAATCCTATACTGCAAATCAGGAGACCTGGGTTCCCAGACCCTCCTTAGCTATCACTGACCTTAGTTATCTTGGATGATCATTTCCATCCATGAAGCTCTAGAAATACAATTAAATATTGAACAAAATAACTGTCCATGCCTCTTTCAGTTCTTACTTCTGTGGTTTATAACATATGGGCGGTGGGGACTAATTAAATAGGCAACAGGAATTCCGGTACATCGTTTGGGAAATAATTTTTCAGTAGCATTGGGGCCTGCCTGAATATGTGGGGGCAACTTAAAGTTGGTATCAGCCCATCTCGGCCAAATTGGGCTGCCACACTTTTGTTAAAAAAATCATTAGAATATGGGTAGTCCCAGGGTTCTTTCGAATCACACAGGAAGGAAGGCCTTTATGAATTGATTAGAAGGGAGTGTAGTTTCCTTAGGAAAGGGTGGTGTAATCAGTTTGGAGACTATTAGAACCCTTCATTCCCTAGTGTGAGTGCAACAGCCTTCAAAGCCAGACTTATTTATTTATTTTCCCATTTTCTTCTCCTGCCCCCTCCACTGAAGCACATTATGAAATTATGGAAAGCCATTTTCTATCAAAAGGCAGCTGGTTGCCACGGGTTACAAGAGCCTTATCTGTCCCCAGGGTGATTTTGCTGACTGAAGCCATTACAGGTGGGAGGGGCTGAAGAGAAGGAGGGAGAGGCAGGCAGGACCAAATCCTCCAGAGATGGGGCTCTTCTGAATGTGTTAGGATGCTGCCTCTGAGGCCCAAGGGTCTCATACAGGCCTGGCATGGAATATGAACTTGTCTGAGGCAAGGGAGGTTGAGGGAAACGGGGTAAGTAAGTGTTCTGTAAAATGCTTGGAAATATATTTCAGATGATGAGAGGACTAAAAAGGTCACAGCATGTTGAAAGTCGGGAATCACCTCATTAAAGACTGGATATCTCTCTCTTTCTCTCTCTCTCTTCTCTCCCTTTCTCCACTCCAAATACTGTTTATTCTTGCTGTTCAGTTGCTAAGTCATCTGCAGCTCTTTGTGACCATATGGCCTGTAGCTGCCAGAATCCTCTGTCCACCATCTCCTGGAGTTTGCTTAAATTCATGTCCATTGAGTGAGTGATGCTGTCTAACCATCTTATCCTCTGCTGCCCCTGTCTCCTTTTGCTTTCAATCTTTCTGAGCATTAGGATCATTTACAATGAGTCAACCTAATACTGTTAAATACTGTTCTTTTAAAATAATAGCAAATCAGATTAAGAAGTCAGTGTAGTTTTCTATTGGTAATGAATTTCTTCCACATTCTCCTACCCCCAGTAAGAGCTCACTCAATTTCTGTTTGAATTCCTAGACGGACAGGGAGCTCAATTCCTCTTAAGCTTAGTCATTCTATTATAAGTTTACCTGCATTAATATTGATAATGAAGTCTAATATTTATTTGATATTTGCTACATCTTGGCCTCCAGACTAATTGCTCTTATTTTACCCTCATAAGTAATTAATGAAATTGATATACCTATTTCTCAGATGAGAAAACTAAGGTTCAGGGCCATATATCAAAAAAATAGAGAGGTTTAAATTTAAATTAGTGTTTGAAGGATTCCCAAGTTCTGATCTTTCAACTGTGCTAATATGCATCTTGCATGCTTATGTCTCTTTCTCTCTCTAAGGCTAAGCATCTCTATTACTCCAGTTTCATGCCTTTATTCCCATCACCTTCCTGGTGACCTTCTGGGTCTTCTCCCTTTGCAAATATCATCCATATATTATCATGTCCTAAACTATTTATTTAGTCTAGGCTGTCTGGCCACCTAAAAATGGAAAAGCCTTTCTTCTAGTCTCCAATTTTCTGGTCTCCACATGTACTATATTCCTGAAACACTTTGAGCCAGCTGAAAGCCTCAAGCCTATTTCACCCCTGCTGAGTTTAACTTATGTTCTTCTGTCTTCTGTATTTTTTAAGTGAATTGTGGCAGGTGTTTACATTTCTTCATGTGAAATTTCATCTGGTTAATTTTCTCATTCCAGGTAATGGAAACCTCTTTACATACTAATTTTTCATGCAACATATTTGATTTGACCAACAACCTATGACTCATCTCTCATAAATTAAAATAGCATGATCATTATCAAGAATGTAGACAAAGATGTAACCTCCTGTACAGAAATCAACAATTGATATCAGATTACTTAGTAAAAGGATATTGGAACAGGACATAAAAGGAAGATGTGCTTTTGGGAAAAGACTGGCTAAAAATGGCATCAGTTTCTAGCTACATGGTTGCTAGTGGCAAGTAGGGTAGAGGAAGGTATTCTGTGCTAAGAACCAAAGCTAAAAACACTGGCTCTCTTTACACGTAATGCTGAGAGTGCTTTTTAAATTACTTCAGAAATCAGACAAACATTAATTCAGTTAGCAAATAACTAATAGTCTCTACCAGACAGGTATCAAAAAATGTCTTAAAAAAAATAATTTATTCCACAAGTCTCTGTCCTTATGGTTGTTGCCCTCATGGAGCTTACAGAGCAGTGAGGGGTAAAAAGAAAATCCACAAACTAATTGTGATTAGAACTATAAAGAAGATAATTGAGTTTTGAATAGGTAGGATAATTTAGATTAATAATTTCAGAATGCTTCTCTAAAGGAATAACTTTTAAAGTAAGACCTGAAGGATCTATAGTTTTATTTGGGCAAAGAATAGGAAAAAAAATTGTTTCTAGTAGAAAGCTTTGAGAGAAAAAAAGGAAAATTAGAGAACTAAAAGAGAAAAAAAATAGCTGAAGAGCAATGAGCAAGGAAGCTGGTGAGCTGTAAGGTGTGAAATGCAGATAGGAGTAGGTCACATAAGGGCTTTGCATAAGAAGCTTGCATGTTATTCTAAATCTAATTAGAGTCTATAGAAGGGTTTAAGAAAAAGATAACTTAATTAGATTTGTATTTAAAGAAGATAGATTTGGCTGTGATGTAGAAATAAAGTGAAGGAAGTCAGGAATGAAAATAAGTAGACCAGTTAAGGGGTGCTGCAGGGTCGAGATCAAGGGAGACGTGGTGATAGCTTATATTTGAGTAGTACCATTGAAAAAGGGAGCAATATTGAGGCTCTTTTCAGGTAGGTTGCATGGGACTTGGTTTTGAATATGGAGTAAATGGTAAGTAAGCAACACATCAAAAATTATAAAATTCCAGTAGTCCCAGGGTTTTTCCTTAGAGAATGTATAGCCTTCAGGAAGATCAGAAACTGAAAGTACAAATCACTCAGTCATGTCTGACTCCTTGTGACACCATGGACTGTAGCCCAGCAGGCTCTTCTGTCCATGGAATTCTCCAGGCAAGAATACTGGAGTGGGTGTCATTCCCTCCTCCAGTGGATCTTCCTGACCCAGGGATCGAACCCAGATCTCCTGCATTGCTGGCAGATTCTTTAATATCTGAGCCAACAGAGAAGCCAAATATGCACGCAGATGGGAGAAATGTATCTCAGGAGGTTTGGGGAACACAGAAGGAGCCCAGTTTGTACTGGAGGATCTCAAGGAAGACTTCACAGAGGTGGTGGCATTTGAAGCATGTCTTAACATAGCGGCTACATTTCAGGATGCAGAGATGGAAAAGTAAAAACCATTATAACTATGCAGATATGTGAGTAATTTCATCTCTACAGATTTTTATGTAGTTATGTATTTGGCACAGTATACTAAATGCCTACACTATGGTGCTGGGGGGCGCTCCACAGAAAGAGTAGAGGCAGTGGAACTTCCCTCAGCAAAGCCAAGGGGTCCCAAGGAGAGGTGAGCCTGCTGTCCACCAACCCAGCCCCTCCGCGAGCGAGAGACAATCAGACGCGACGGGGGGTTCCGTGGAAGCAGTTCCACTTTATTGCTGCAAACTCCCAGCTTATATAGGCAAGCAGAAGGTGGTTTAGGAGGGACTTTCCATAGTTGCACCAATCACGTTAAAGGTCAAATCATTATGTGCCTTCAGTTGCACCAATCATGTTAAAGGTCAAATCCTCACGTGCATGGAAATCAAGAGAGTCAATCAAAACCTTTGACAAACACAGACCCCACCCCTATCACTGTTTCCAACTGTCTCCAACTGTCAAGCTAGCCCCTTTTTTTTCTTTTCTCCGAGGTTTCCCATTTAGGGCCCCATACTATGGCAAAAAGGTTATACAATTTTAAAAAGATTTTTTTGATGTGGACCATTTTTAAAGTCTTTACTGAATTTATTACAATACTGCTTCTGTTGTATGTTTTGGTCTTTTACCTGCAAGGCCTGGGCATCATAGCTCCCTAACAAGGAATTGAACCAGCACCCCCTGATTGGAAGGTGAAGTCTTAACCTCTGGACCACCAGAGAAGGCTCAAGAATTGTATACATTCTAATGCAACATTTAATGTAGAAGTAGATTTCATTTTTACCCATTTTATAGAAAAAGGAAGTTATAGAATAATTAAGGTACTCAATAGTACACAAGTGTACACATAATTGAGCCTGTTCTGAACTTAAATTTGTATTCTAAAAAATTAAATTCATAATTATAACATCTGTCCCTCAACACTCTATGCCTTATTTTTTCATAATACTTATACTATCTAATGTAATACATATTTTTAAAAAATTATCAGCCTCTACCACTAGAATATTAAGCCCTTGAAAGGTCAATATTTTCCTGGTTTGTTCACCCCCCAGTCCTCAGCACTTGGGTGAAAACTATACACTCAAATGATTCAGTGGGAGGAACAAATCTGAAAACTGGATGATTCTAAACCCATTTCCCTCCCACTAACCAAGATCTGCTATCAAATAGGAGTATATCAGTTTTTAATGTTATTGATCTATTTTTACCAACTCAATCCATATTTGATATTATCTTACTTTCTTTTTATTACCCATCAGTCAGTCAAAAATAATTTATTGACCCAAGTGCTAGGTTCTCCAGGTGACTATGAAGATATACAAGACAGACTATGCCCTCGGGAAGCATGTGATATATTTGAAGACACATGACATAATCCCTTGAAAGGTTAAATAATACTAACACTGTGATATAATCAATATCCCAAGACTGCATTAAGACAAAATTGAAGTGCCAAAAAGAACAATAAGGATAATAAATATTATGGCAGATAAGAAGACATTATTGAGGATTGAGTTGATCTATTTTGGTTTCATAGAGGAAAATAGCTTTGACCAAGTTATTAAAGGTAGGTAAGATTTCCTTAGGTAAGGAAAAAATATGAGGATGATCCAGGCAGGAGCCAAGTAGAAGCAGAAACATATAGGTGAACCTAAATAAATTGGAGGGATAGTGCATAGATAAGGCTGGCTGGACCAGGGAATGGGAACTATTTGAATTTCTGGGATACTAAGCCCAATGTGAAAACTGGAATTAATTCAATGAGGTTTCCAAACATATCTTGATATTAAGCATGACTTAAGATGACTGATAAGTTTTACTTTTGAATTCTTCACGATGGCGAGGTAGGTGAATACCAACAGCTCAGTGTCATGCATGAAGGGATATGGGGCAGGTATTGCCGTGGAAGCTTACAAGTCACAGGTCAGAAAGATCCCCTGTTCTGTCAGCAACATGTAGAGGAGGATATGCTGGAAACATAACTGGTTTGAATCTTAGGGCAAAGACCTTGCTCCCTTGCTACTCCAGAGTGCAGTGGCAAGGACAGTGTTGAAGGAGAGCTCCTTGCCAGGCTTTCTGGGCACATGCCAGCTGTGTAGGAACTTGTTGAGAAAGGCAGCCTCCAGAACCCACCTCCTTTATAAACTTCAGGTTTGACTTAGGGGCCAAAAGGTATTCCTGGTCCCTGGTGAAGCTGGAATCAGACATCTGTTTCCAAGCAATCTAAGTCTTCAGGGATAGTCTCCAAAGCAATCTCTCTCACCAGCTCATTGATGAATTGAGCATCTCAAATATGCTCTACTGATTTAGAAGAATGAGCACTGACTAATTCATTTTTTTATTCAAAAATGTGTATGTGGCACCTCAGTTTAAAAGCAGTATCAGTACAGAAGTTCCCTGGTGGTCCACTGATTAGGAGTCTGAGTTTTCACTGCCAAAGGCCTGGGTTCACTCTCTGGTGGAGGAACTAAGATCCTGTAAGCCACACAGCCAAAACAAATAAACTTTGAAAGCACTGGGACTACTATGTGCCGGCACTAACCTAGACGTTAGGTGCCCATCAGTGAATAAGACAGAGCCCCTGCTCAGGGAGGATGATGCTGTGATGAAGACTATGAGAGGACCAGGCACTGGACGCTGTGGGAAGCCAGGGGAGGTCCACCCAAAGGATGGCGAGGTCTAAACTGAAACACACAGATGAGCCACGGGGGTCTCTAGGGAGTCCGGGCTCTCCACACAAAGAAACTGGCCTGAGCAAAGACGTGGAGAGAGAGAGAGAGAGAGAGAGAGGGAGAGAGAGAGAGGGAGAGAGAGAGAGGGAGAGAGAGGGAGAGAGAGAGAGAGGGAGAGAGAGAGGGAGAGAGAGGGAGAGAGAGGGAGAGAGTGTGTGTGTGTGTGTGTGTGTGTGTGTCTGTGTGTGTGGACAAACAGAGCCTGCAAGTGATTCTTTGGGGCAGGAGCATAGGGAGAGATGGAGAAGCAGACAGGGCCCAGATAAGCAAAGTTTTCTGGTCATGTTAAGGGATCTGACCATTGTCTAACCATTTAAGGCCTTTTATAAGGGGGGCAGAATGGGCAGATCATGTTTGTAAAGGGTCTGCCTAACAGCACTCTTCTAAAAATATAACATGAACCACAAATACAAGCTACAAATGTTACATTTAAATTTTCTAGTGGCCACATTTTTTAAATAAAGGAAAAGTTGAAAATAATCTTAGAAATATATTTGACTTAACACCATGAACTCCCTGATGTTCAAGCTGGTTTTAGAAAAGGCAGAGGAACCAGAGATCAAATTGCCAACATCCACTGGATCATCAAAAAAGCAAGAGAGTTCCAGGAAAACATCTACCTCTGCTTTATTGACTATTCCAAAGCCTTTGACTGTGTGGATCACAATAAACTGTGGAAAATTCTGAAAGAGATGGGAATACCAGACCACCTAACCTGCCTTTTGAGAAATCTGTATACAGGTCAGGAAGCAACAGTTAGAACTGGACATGGAACAACAGACTGGTTCCAAATAGGAAAAGGAGTACATCAAGGCTGTATATTGTTACCCTGCTTATTTAGCTTATATGCAGAGTACATCATAAGAAACGCTGGACTGGAAGAAACACAAGCTGGAATCAAGACTGTCAGGAGAAATATCAATAACCTCAGATATGCAGATGACACCACCCCTTATGGCAGAAAGTGAAGAGGAACTAAAAAGCATCTTGACAAAAGTAAAAGAGGAAAGTGAAAAGCTGGCTTAAAGTTCAACATTCAGAAAACAAATTTCATGGCACCCAGTCCCATCACTTCATGGGAAATAGATGGAGAAAGAGTGGAAACAGTGTCAGATTTTCTTTTTGTGGGTTCCAAAATCACTGCAGATGGTGACTGCAGCCATGAAATTAAAAGATGCTTACTCCTTGGAAGAAAAGCAGTGATCAACCTAGACAGTATATTCAAAAGCAGAGACATTACTTTGCCAACTTAGTTCCGTCTAGTCAAGTCTATGGTTTTTCCTGAGGTCATGTATGGATGTGAGAGTTGGACTGTGAAGAAGGCTGAGCACTGAAGAATTGATGCTTTTGAACTGTGGTGTTGGAGAAGACTCTTGAGAGTCCCTTGGACTGCAAGGAGATCCAACCAGTCCATTCTAAAGGAGATCAGCCCTGGGATTTCTTTGGAAGGAATGATGCTCAAGCTGAAACTCCAGTACTTTGGCCACCTCATGTGAAGAGTTGACTCATGGGAAAAGACTCTGATGCTGGGAAGGATTGGGGGCAGGAGGAGAAGGGGACGACTGAGGATGAGATGGCTGGATGGCATTACTGACTCGATGAACGTGTGTCTGAGTGAACTCTGGGAGATGGTGATGGACACAGAGGCCTGTCGTGCTGCAATTCATGGGGTTGTGAAGAGTCGGACATGACTGAGCGACTGAACTGAACTGAACACCATGTATCTAAAAAAATGCATAGTTTCAACATGAAATCAATACAAACATTATTAAGATAGAATTTTATATTATTTTATTTGTAGTAAGGCTTTAGCAGCCACTGTGTATTCTATACTCACAGCACATCTTCAAGTGCTCCAAGCACCACATTTCAAGTGCTCAATAGCCACACATGGCTAGATGTTATCCACCATCCTCCATGCAGTGCAGGTCTAGATAGTGGTGGATAGAAAACAATTTGGCATAAAGAATGACAGAAGTCAGGATAAAGAAAATTTGAAGGGATTTAGAACTTAATGCTTATTGCAGGACAAACTCTAACATGGGCAGGTCCACATTGAATTGATTCCTGGCCAAAGACCCAGCTAGGATGAAGCTTAGCTCTTAGATAAAACTAAGAAATGGACAGGGACAGATATTAGCAAGGGGCAAAAGATTTTTTTTAATGTTTAAATGCTAATTATGTGTAAGTCATGCAACCAAAACATAACCAGACAAATGACCCCAGTCTATGTAGATACATATGTGAAACAGCTACAATCCCTTTTCCCAATCATCTCAGTACATCTATGGGTCCCTACCGGCAGATTACAGTCCATGTGGTCACAAAGAGTCAGACACGACCTAGCAACTAAACGATGAGAACTATAATCCAGTTCAGTCATCCATAATAAAACTTGAAATTCACCAAGCTTGCTGCTCTCTCATTGCTAAAGTGCAAATTCTGATTTCACTGGCCCTATGCTTTCAAACTCTTCCTTGCTGTGAAGGGAGAAGAGAGCCACCACCTTCCTTCCATGTTGTTTTGAGTTAGAGGGGGAACACCCAGCAAAACTGTGCAGCTGCAGAGGAGCTGAAATGAACACAGTGTCTCTTAGCTGACAGATGAACCCCTGTCCTTCCCAGAGGGCTCGCATGCTAAGAGCATTCCTTGGCAAGGACAGAGTTAATTAAGAGTCAGACACTCTTGTGAGAACCATATCTCTCCACTCACCTTCAGATACTATTGCCCAATCTCCCTAGATTCTTTCTCCCCTGATGAATAGAAAGGGAATTTCTTTCTCGGTAGAAGCACAGATCCTCCTTGTGATCTCCCTGTTTTTAGTGTGCATCTTTCTCCACAGCCTCCTGGCAGTTTTGTAACTATCTCAGAGGACTCACAACTCCCATATAAATCCATGGATCCAAACAGACGCTGTGTGGATTGAAACTGAGTTAGGGCCCTCAGCTTCGAAAGTCAGAGTCAGAGACATCTTAGCACTTCTCTGGTGGTCCAATCATTAAGAATCTGCCTTGGAAGTTAGGGCATGTGAGCTCGATCCCTGGTCAGGGAACTAAGATTCCACTTGTTGCAGAGCCACAACTACTGAACTGTGGTGTTGGAGAAGACTCTTGAGAGTCCCTTGGGCTGCAAGGAGATCCAACCAGTCCATTCTGAAGGAGATCAGCCCTGGGATTTCTTTGGAAGGAATGATGCTAAAGCTAAAACTCATGAACTCCGAGAGATGGTGATGGACAGGGAGGCCTGGTGTGCTGCGATTCATGGGGTTGTAAAGAGTCAGAGACAACTAAGCGACTGAACTGAACTGAACTGAAGAAATTTTAACATTCAGCTGTGAATGTTAATCACAGTCTTCCTAATTTTCTGACATGAAAGGAACTGGAATTGGAATCTGTTTCCAATTCCTCGATTCTGAATCTCACAGTTCAAATTCTAGATCCCAGGGGAAATAATTGGCCTAGTTTGGGCCCAAAGTTCTTCTTGGCCCTTCCTTATTCCATGTCACACCAGCTAGAAGAGAGGATTATATTTAGGCCCTATGGATCAAGGGGCAGTTCCCAAATAGATGGAAATTATCAGAGAAATTAAAGGAGGATTCCCAAAGGGATCTATCACAACTTCTAAATAAAAGTTTTGAAATCCTTACCTTTTAAATTTATTGCCTTTAAAATGTTCAGGCCTCCATGTAATATGTGGAAGAAGTTTCTGTGAAGAGAGCCTTGCTAGGGGGAGTGTGGTAGATTTAACAGCGTCCCTAAGAGACGCTGAAAATATATAAATAAATTGAATTACCAACTAATAAAAGATGGTTTTAGGCTGCTGCTGCTGCTGCTGAGTTGCTTCAGTCGTGTCCAACTCTGTGCGATTCCATAGATGGTAGCCCACCAGGCTCCCCCATCCCTGGGATTCTCCAGGCAGGAACACTGGAGTGAGTTGCCATTTCCTTCTCCAATGTGTGAAAGTGAAAAGTGAAAGTGAAGTTGCTCAGTTGTATCCAACTCTTAGCGTCCCCTTGAACTGCAGCCTACCAGGCTCCTTCATCCATGCGATTTGCCAGGCAAGAGTACTGGAGTGGGGTGCCATTGCCTTCTCCGGGTTCTAGGCTAGTATAGCATAAAATTTATGGTATATTCCATATTTCTCTTGCTTTTATTTGAATCTATGGTTTTTATTTGGAGCTACATCTTTCTCACGCTTTGTTAAATAGGTTTGTTGAAATTTTCTCCAGCATTGGATTTGGCTTACTGGGTTCTGAATTTATGAAGCAAAGAAATGAAGAAAACAATAATGAAAGATATTAAGTGTCTTAGTTTTTTATTGCTGCTATAACAATTACCACAAATCTCGTGTCTTAAGACATTTATTTTGGTATAACTCTAGAGGGCAGGAGTCCAAAATGGGTTTCACTGGCCTGAAATCAACAAGTTGGCAGAATTGAGTTCCTGCCTGAGCCTCTAGGGGAAAATCCACTTCCTTGCCTTTCTCCAGCTTTTAAAGCCATCTGCATCCCTTGGCTCATGGTCCCTTATTCAAATCCTCTAACCTCTGCTTCTGGTGTCATCACCTTTCCTTCCTGACTCTGACTGTGTTACTTCATTCTTTTGCTTATAAAGGACCCTTGTGATTCCACTGGGCCCACTGAGATAATCCAAGATCTTCTCCCCATCGGAAGGTCTTTTAATTTAATTAAATCTACAATATCCCATAAGCCACATAAGGTAACATTTCACAGGTCCTGGGGATTTGGACTTGGATGTCCTTAGGGGGCCATTATTCTTTCTACCACACTAAGTAAATATAAAACCAGACCAACCTATCCTTGAGTTATGTAGATTCTACATTTTTCCAAATGTAGAAAGCTCTTACTCATAAAGTCTTTATGGATCATCGGGGTCTTCAACAAGTCAAGGTTATACCTATGCATTTTTAATTGTCTCCTCAAACCCTCAGAAATAGGAGTAACCTAGAATTTGTTAACTTGTTATTATTATATTATTGCAGAAATAGTACCATTTCCAAGCATGCATTCATCATCTTGTAATTGTTGCTAAACCACTCAATTGCTATGTGGTTCATGAATTATTCCACAGCATTGGCAGGCAGGATTGCCACTGTTGTCAAGTCTTTCAGACCCTCTTTCATTTTTGGCATAGTGCTTTTGCTTTAGCTTTCTTCATTCATCACTAAGAATCATAATGCTTCATAAAATTTAAACCCTGTATCTGAATCTTCCCAAGAGATTGGTTCTATACAAGTTCTTTGCCAATGCCTATGGTCCTCTGCTTCTAGGTCATTATAGCACTCCGTGCGTCCTCAGTAATCTTGCAGACGGTTTGTCTGGCTTGAAAATATTCATTGCAATTCACATTAAACTGGCCTCCAGGTACTAATGTGGTACTTAGAGGAATCTTGCTAAACTAGTTACTTTGCACAGAATACCTGCCTTCTATAGAGTCATGTGTTCAAAGTATCTGAAAAAATTTATCCTCCCTTGAGGACTTTGTTCTGTCTTTTAAAATCCAGCTCATCCTTTAAGGGCCACCTGGAATCTCGTTCTAGGAAATCTTCCTGTTGAATTCCCATTCTGGTGATTGGGGCACTTGGTGAGGTTCAAATGCCCGTGTCTCTGTCACCCAGATTCCAGTGTGGTGGTGATGGCGAGGTACTCGTGGTTGGTTTCACCACACCATCAGGCAATCCTCTGATGTAGCTGAGTGTCCTACAACTGAACTTGGTTCTGATGCTCTCCTTGTGGGGGAGCCTGGAGTGAGAGAGGGCATCAGAGTTCACAGGTTAAGGGCTCAGTTCTACAAGACTATCCCCTCCCCCCAACTTATTTTCTGTTTTCCACCTTTTCACCCATCGAGAAAATACAGTTTTAGGACTTGAATCCAGGACTTTTTGAATCTAAAATCTCAGCTATATTCTTTTATGTTTACCTTCTAGCCTAAGTTGCCTTACAGATTGCTAGCTGGTCTTCTCATTTGCCCTGGGAAATTCACTGAACATTCATGGAACAGAATGCTTGCTCTCATAAAATGCACTTATTTATACATTTATTTATGTTGTCTTTTCTTCAAAACTAGACTATAATCTGTTTGTGGGCAGAGATTATGGCTTCCTTTTCTTTGGAGAGTTCATTGCTCCTTGCCTTGGAAATTTGCAGAGTAGACACTCTACTTTTTCACACTGAGAAAGTGAAATAAGTAGCGTGCACGTAAACGTGAGCACTAAGTGTCCTAAAGTGCCAATTATATGATTCTGCCTGTTTTCATCTCTGAGGGGCTGCCAGGATCACTGATGCGAAGGATAGGATCAACGAGCAATGTTCCTATGGCACTGCTGGGGCTCATACTTGTTGTCTCCATGTAATTTAGTCCTGTACATTCTCAATGCTGATTGAGTAACAACTTGAATGAGCACCCTAACTCTGTGGGCGTAGGAAAGGAAACTGGCAGTATACTTGCAGTGTATTTGCCACCCATGCTGTTTCAGTTCTATAAATGTTGTAGGAATCCAAGGAGAAGTGTCTACACAGTAGAGATGAGCTTCCTGGACTCCAGCAATGCAGCCGAGATGAGAGCTGCATGTATGTGGGTCCGTGTATATGGGCTGGCGGAGAGGAGGATGGGGTGGGCACCTGAATGACTATCCTTCTTTACAAGTATGTTGGATCCTGGGCAAAACACTGTTATAATAAGTAATTCCCCTGAGGGTGAAGTTAGGGATCACTCTAGAGTTTACTAGGACCTGAACCTAAAGAGTCCAGTCTTTGGTGATTTCAGCTAAGAGAAGGTATGGGAAAGAAAAGTTGCAGGAATAGAGCATTTCTTCTCTAGAGTTTGTGTTGCTGGAGAGATTCAGAACATAGTAGCTTCTAGAACATCAGCAGATACCATATGACTCAGCCATTTAGACTAAATAGATAGCAAGAGTTCACTGATTTTTTGCATTCAGACATTACACAGAGCAAACAAGAAATGATTCTGAGTTACTATCTCTTCCATAAATCACGAGTAAAGAGGTCAGTGACTGTACTGAACACAGAAACTGTCCACTGAGTTTCCTTCAGAGCCGATATACAGAGTAGCACAGTGATGAAGAGCTTTGGGTATGAGGAGAGAGACAGACCTCGGTTAGAGTCTCAAATCTCAGTTTACTAGCTGCATGACACTGGACAAATAACCCAACCTCAAAGCCTCAGGATCCTCATCTGTGAAAGGAGAAAATTGAGAATGGTGACCCCAGAGGACTTCAGGGAAGATTCAACAAGACAACAGAGAACCTGGCGTACACAAGAGCTCAATAGATGCCGCATCACCAACTTGATGGACATGAGTTTGGGCGAGCTCTGGGAGTTGGGGATGGACAGGCAGGCCTGGCGTGTTGCAGTCTCTGGGGTTGCAGAGTCGGACACGACTGAGCCACGGAACTGACTGACTGATGCCACTTATATTGAAGGAAACAGTTTCCTCTCTTTCCTCACGTCAGCCAGTGTCCTGTCTCCAGGGCTTGCCCAGAACCCCCTTGCCCCTGCATCATGTGTGATGCCAAGGTCCCTTAGACACGGCACCTTCCGTTGTGATCTGAGGCACTGGTCAGTCAAGAAGCACTCAGCACTGCCAGACAGCTGGGAGCATCCCGGGTGTGCACGGGAAGCTGGGAACTGGCCTCGGGGAGAATTGTTTTGGCCGCAAAGAGGTTGCTGTTTCGGCTTTCTCACAGCAACGATTCACTGATGGCGCAGAAAGAGCCTTTTTGTCCACTCCCACTGCAGACACATTCCAGCTGTTTCCTTCTAACCACTCTTGTTCCCCACCCTTAGATAGCCAGAATATTTCTCTTAGGTGCATTTATTTCTCCTTAAAAAAGAGAAGACTAAGAAAAGGAAGGTGATTCTATTCTAGCCACTTCCCCAAAAGTACAGGAGCTATAACTCACCACTTGTTCACATTACATTTTCTCTTCTTTTCTCTCCTTGTACCTCCAAGCTCTGGAATAAGTGAGGTGAAAGCACCCTGTCAGCCTTGGACTTATGCCACAGCATTTTCCCTCATGACAGCTCGTAAAATGCTGCACAGTCATTCCTGGGTGAATATATATGAGAAACTACTGAGACAGTGTGAGAAAGTCAAGAAAAAGGCAGCCGGTCCCCTGCCTGAGTCTGTGACAGGTCCCATTGGACAGAACTTCTGCTGAAGAACTATAACGATGATGCTACCCTAGGGGAGGGGAGCTGAGCTGGGCAGCGTTTCTTTGGCTGCTGTGGCCTTCAGAACCTAGTCTTTCCCCCTGTCCAGTAAGCTGGAGAATTCATTTCCGATACATTTTTTTCTTTAGTTTAAGAAGTCAGAGCATGGTGAAGGAGATGTGATCTCAATGTGCCCTCAGACCCGTTTCTGTCCCCTTGCTCTACTCTCTAAGGCAGTGGGGCTGACACCTGCCTACGGGATGACTCCCAGCCTCCTGCAGCAGCTGGCTTTGGACAATGTGAGAACAGTAGGAGGTTGGGGGTTGCAGGGGGGAGGGAGCACGCAGGACAGCTCTCTGCTGTGGATGCCCTCTCCAGCATGGCTGCGTGTGCCCTGTGACTCCGCTCCCCCAGACAGCTCCACTGAGGTGCCAGCTACTGTCCTGTGACTTTAGCTCTGGGCTCTGAAACCCCGCTGCCTCCCTTTGGCTTTCTCTGCCATTGCTCATCTCTGGTTTGCCTTGCTCTCCTGTTTGGCTCTCAGCTCTTCTTTCACCTTGTACCTAATTCCCTGCATTGATTTCCCTTTATTAAGAAATGATAAAGTCATTTCCCTGTTGGACCCTGACTGTTCCCTGTAGGCACCTGGGAGGAGGTCAAGCATATTTAAATACTTTTCAAACAATAAATGCAGTGAATGTTTGCTTCTAGATCACCTTGGCAATAAGTCAGCTTACTTAATGCAAACATTTGGAGGCTGTTATAATTAGACTTCTGCTGTTTGAATGATGTATGGTAATTTAAAAATTTGAAAGTCAAGAAAAATGTACTAGATATGTGATGGAAAAAGATAAAAGGGTCCCCAAGATCTCCCTTTATGTTAGTTTTCAGAACTCATGGGCACTGCCTGCCTCCACTCCCCTCCCTCTCTCTTTGAGGAGAAAAAGGGCAGAACATGGGCAGATGTGGGCAAAGGGTGCGGAAACTGCCCAGCTTCTTTTGTTCCTTTGCCTCGAGGCCTGGGTGAGTGAAACAGATCTCTTTGTGCCAAGAAAGCTATATATTGTGGTAATCAGCTCCCTCTTTTTATTTCTTGGCTCCATCAAGTCCTCAGTCTATTGGAGTCTGAGGTTTTGGTAAAAATGCAAAAACATACTTTCTATTATGATCTGTAAATTTTCAGAGGAGAACCCCCATAATGTTCAATACAGCTTTTATACGCAGGATGCATAAAGTGTAGTAAATATATACACAGTCATTTGTGCTTTGCTGCTCTAAAAAGCATGCTTTTAAAACTAGGATTTCAAAGCAGCCTACTCGAGGACATTTAATTCCACCTGGGACATGGGTGGTGTGAGACCTGGTGGCGGCTCAGACACTGTATTGAATTCATGCACCTTTAGCCACAAGGAAGGAATTCACAGCAAACCAACTTCTTAGTATAGTTCCAATAAAATCAGAAGCATCCAGGCCAGTTATAAAACAAGGCTTTCATTTATAGAGGAAAAGTGTTATAGAGAGTGACATTCAACTGCTGAAGTGGTCACCCTGATTCGACTGATAACAACAGACTGTTGGAATATTCTGGGCACTTCTACATGTCCCAGATCTTCTCAATGAACAAAACGGATGTATAAATTGTATTACGTGTGTGTTAACAAAAATTAACTTATTCACCACTGCACCCAAAAATAAATAAATAAAAAGGTATTATTTCAAAGAATCATTTGTGGATTTTAAAAAACTGTTTTTCACTCCCTATCTTTAAGAGACACAAAATAGCACATAATTCAAGCAAGGGCTTTTGTAGTTATGCTGCTTAGAATTCTTCAGCTAGTAGGATGCTGTGTGATAGGATGATTTGTTGAGACATTTCTCTTTTTTTAAATTTCAGGCAGAAAGGCAGTTTTCTGTGCTCTCTCTCTCTTTTCTGTGTTCTCTTAACTCTTTGTGTTATCTGGTGCCAACAGTCTTACTTCATTAAGGTGATTATGTCAGGGGTGTGGGGTGAAGGGTAAGTGTGCACGCCTTCTAACTGACGCATCTACGGCTGCACATCCTGCATTAAAGTGGGGGGACAGTGGCAATTCCTGTGACAACATTTCTGGAACTGAAATGCACAATAATAGCTTATTGCATGAAAAAAGTAAGGTCGATAAAAGCTAAGTAACTTGCACAATGTTACACAGATAGTAAGTGGTATAGCCAGGATTGAAAACTTATGACAAAAAAATAAACGTGAATTAGTAGTGTTAGCTATAATGTTGCTGCTGTTATCTCTGTATATTAGCCCTGTGACCCTGAGTTCATCCTTGCAACTCACTTTCCCTTGTGTACTCCATGAACATATCAACACTCTTTGGTATATAGAGAGGTGCTGTATGTTAAATTATATTTAAATACATAAACTTAAAGTAGCCCATCAATTCTATTCTATTTTCTTGTCTTTATTTACCATAATCAGATAATACAAATGGCCATAATATTTTCCTAAGCTGCTGTCTAAATCTACCAGTTTCTTACTGTCTTCTCTCCTTCTTTACTTCCCCATCACATTCTTCTGCTCCTTGCCTCTCCCCTCCCCCACAATAATTCCTGGTAGGATGGTTGGAGGTAGAAAAAGTCCCCTATTATAGTGTTTCTATCATCAATAATCCTGAATTCTTATTGTCATTTTTTAAACTTGTTTATTTATAACAACCTACTTGATATATAATTCCCATGCCATAAAATCTATACTTTCAGAGTGTACAGTTTGAGGGATTTGGTGTTTATTAAAGTTGTGCAAGCATAACTACTGTGTAATTTTAGAACATTTCAGCAACTCAAAAGGTACTCCATACAATCCTCCATTTTATAAAATATTATGGAGGATATCTGAGAAAATGATGATTGCAAGTACACATGGTTATCTAGTAATCTACAGGACAAATACTTTTCAAATCAATCAGTCGAGTTATTTAGTAGAGTAACCTAGAATGGAAAGCTCAGGTTTATATCATATATTCCAACGATTGTATCTCTAATAAGGTGTGAAATAGAAATGTAGGACTATGAGAACCAAAAGACATATATAAGAGAGTTCTTAGCAGCATTATTTAATAGCCTTAAACTGAAAAACAACCAAATGTTTATCAGCAGTGAAATGGATAAATAAATTGTGATATATTCAGAAAATTAAATGCAGCATAGCAATAAAAAAAAGTTTTAAAGCTGCAGACATATGTACCAGCATGTACAAATTTACAAAAATAATATTGTACCAAAGAACAGAAAATACACACTACATTAGCCCCTTGATACAAAGTCCCTGAACAGGCAAAAAATAAGCTCTAGTGTATTAACTTATATACAGTATACACTAGAGTGAAAGTGCAAAGAGAAACAAGACATGACAACCATAAATATCAGTATGGTGATTACCTTTGGCGAGGAGTGAAGTGGTTGTGTCTGAGGTGCTATTTCATTTCTTTATCATTGTAGCGGCTGTGTCAATATGTGCATTACATTGTTTTATTAAGCTGTATGTTTACATGTTATGGACTTTTCAGTACATGTATTTAGAACATTTCCAGAAAGTAAATAGTAATAATGAAGATAGATAGCATGGGATTCTAGTGGGTTGGCCTATACAGTTGATACATGGTAACCGGATGATGACAAGCTAGGTGTCAGAGGGAGTGAGAAGGAAGCTATGAAGGTGTCTCATAGGGGAGGTCAGCCTTGCAAAGCCTAAACCACCAAGAAAGGGGTGGATTTCCTCTCAGGGCCAGTGTTTTCCAGCTATGCTCCTGAAGCCTGAGGAGCTCTGGCGAGATGCCTGGGGATTGCCTTGGCCAAGAAAGGAATGGGTGGGTCTTCTGGATTTTCATCCTTTTCCAAAAGCAGCTTATATCTGTTTTATAGTTACTGGTATTGTTGATTGGGGGGGGGGGGGAAGCACAGCCTAAAAGTTGAGAATCATGTTTTATCTGGCAGGAAAGACTGAAGACCTAGACAGCTTCCCAGGTAGCTCTGAGGGACTGTTCTGAAGAAGTAATGGAGAAGCCAAGGCATGTAAGAGTTTTGCAACAAAACCAGGTAGTAGGAACATCAAAGGGTTACTGTTAATTAAAGAAAACCAGAGATCTCAAGTTAATGAATTTAGTGAGTTTTTCTATGTATGGGAAGATGCAAGAGTCTGGGCTCATTGAAATCATTTTTTTTTAATGTTCACCTTGACTCTCTGAATTTGCCTGCAATTCAGGAGACCCAGGTTCGATCCTGGGCCAGGAAGACCCTCTGGAGAAGGGAATGGCTACCCACTCCAGTATTCTTGCCAGAATTCCATGGACAGAGGAGCCTGGCAGGCTACAGCCCATGGTCCTGCAATGAGTCAGGCACAACCGAGCAACTAATACACACGTTCAGCTCTCTGGGGGCAGCATTCTGCTTTTCTCCATCCTGAATCCCCTGAGGACGCACAGCTGGGGGTGACTGCAGTGGCTGTTATAGCCTGATGGCACATCTTTTGTTCACCAGTATGGCCGGCAACATTTTTCAACCACCGTATATAATTTCCTTTGAAGAAATGGTTCGTGTCTTAGAACCTACTGCTGAAGTGTCTGTCAACACTTTAAATGTGCATACTCTTCTGAGGCATCTATTAGACAGAAATATTGTAAAATGTGCAAAGATATATGTATGAAGGTATTGTCCATGATATTTTTAGTAATAGTAAAAACTATTACACCGAAGTGTTAATTAATTAAATGTTTCATGATGTGTCCACATGTGGAGAACTATGAAGCCATCACAGTAGAAAGGAGCACATCTAGATTGGCTCTGCCTGACCCTGTAACAGTCAGTGACTCTTCCTTGTAATGAATATGTTTAATGACCTCTTTACTATTGAAAATGAAATTCAGAAATAATATAACCTTCTTATGCAACTATATTTATAGAAACCAATATAATGTTTTGAGTAAAATGTGAGGTTGAAATGGAGGAAAAACAGCTTGTATATTAATATCTATGGTAGTTGATGTTATGAGTCATTTTGATTGGGTCACATGTGCCCAGACGTTTGGTCAAACATTACATTACTCTGGATGTGACTGTGAGTGTGTCTTTAGGTGAGAGTAACATATAAATCAGTAGACTGAGTGATGTAAATTGTGCTCTCTGATGTGGGTTGCTGCTGCTGCTGCTAAGTCGCTTCAGTCGTGTCTGATTCTGCGACCACATAGACGTCAACCCATAAGGCTCCCCCGTCCCTGGGATTCTCCAGGCAAGAGTACTCGAGTGGGTGCCATTGCCTGATGTAGGTAGGCCTCATCCAATCAGTTGAAGGCTTGAATACATCAAAAAGTGTGACCTTCCTCTGGGCAAGGAGCAATTCTTTCTTCCTGGCTGCCTTCACACTGGGACATGGTTGTTTTCCTTCCTTCAGGCTTGAACTGAAACATCAGCTCTGCTTGACCTTCAGGTTGAAACTGCAGCGTTGTCTCTTCCTGGTCTCCTACTTAACTCGTTCTGCTGATCTTGGACCTCGTCAGCTTCCGTCACGTGAGTCAGTCCCTTATAATAAATCTCTTCGTATTATTCAAGAGAAGCCTGATTAATACCATATCTATTTCATTATGTAAATCTTCAGGCATGGTGAAATTATGTTTCACCATGCCATGTTAATGCTTTGAGGCAGCATCTACAAATGCAGACCAACACGACTGTGTTGGTATGATTCAAAAAAAAGGCAGGCTTCCCTAACTTTACAGTAATTGTATTTCCTGAAAACTTCAGGTAATGCATGTGTATTGAAACTATGCAAAAATACTTTCTGTTCATCAACATATGGTTCTTGCCTCAAATACATATAAATCAATTTTTCATCTACATAAACGACTGAAAGTGAAAGTCATTCAATTGTGTCTGACTCTTTGTGACCCCATGACTGTAGCCCACTAGGCTCCTCTGTCCGTGGAATTCTCCAGGCAAGAACACTAGAGTGGGTTGCCATGCCCTCCCCCAGGGAATCTTCCCAGGGATTGAACCCAGGTCTCCCACATTGCAGGAGGATTTTTTTAAACCACTTGAGCCACCAGGAAAGCCCACATACATGATTCTTGATATTCAAGAGTCATGTAAATGACTTAATAGTGTTTTATTGTGTGGAATCAGTATGAATGTAGCATCCTCCAATCATTTGAAACCCAAATCAGTGTCATATATTTCTGTATGGAGAGTTCAGCCTTCAGTGAGAACCAATGATCCTTATGGAATCTTTCCAAGGTAATAATTGTGGGTGCGTGTGCATATGATGTGTGTAAAATAATTATGCACTGTATCTGTTGCATGAATTTCCCTGGTGGCTCAGTCAGTAAAGAATCCTGCTACAATGCAGGAGACCTGGGTTCAATCCTGGATTCGGAAGATCCTCTGGAGAGGGGTATGGCAACCCACTCCAGTATTCTTGCCTGGAGAATCCCATGGACTGAGGAACCTGGCAGGCTATAGTCCAAGGGCTGCAAAGAGTGGAACAGAACTGAAGCAACTTAGCTCACATGCATGCATGGTATCTGTTCCCTAGGGCTGCTATAACAAAGCATACAAACTTAAATCAATAGAAATTTCTTCTCTCATTGTTCTAGAGGCCAGAAGTCTCAGATCAAGGTGTCAGCAAGGTTGGTTGCCTACAGAGGCTCTGAGTGGGAGTCCGTTCCACACCTCTCTTCTGGGTCCAACTCTCATATCCATACATGACTACTGGAAAACCATAGCTTTGACTGTATGGACCTTTGTTAGCAGAGTAATGTCTTTGCTTTTTAATACACTGTCTAGGTTTGTCATAGCTTTTCTTCCAAGGGGCTGAGTGCCAAAGAATTGGTGCTTTTGAACTGTGGTATTGGAGAAGACTCTTAAGAGTCCCTTGAACTGCAAGGAGATCAAACCAGTCAGTCTTAAAGGAACTCCATCCTGATTATTCACTGGAAAGACTTATGCTGAAGCTTAAGCTCCAATACTTTGGTCACCTGATGTGAAGAGCTGACTCTTTGGAAAAGACCCTGATTCTAGGAAAGATTGAAGGCAGGAGAAGGGAACAATAGAAGATGAGATGGTTAGATGGCATCACCGACTGAATGGACCTGAGTTTGAGGAAGCACCAGGAGATGATGAAGGACAGGGAAACCTGGCGTGCTGTAGTCCATGGGGTTGCAAAGAGTCAGACACAACTGAGCAACTGAACTACTTCAGGGTCTGATGGCTGCAGGTAATCCTTAGTGTTCTTTGCCTTATAGATGCTTCATTCTTGTTTCTGCCCTTGTCTTCAAATGGCTTTCTCTCTGTGTGTCTGGGTCTTCTTTTCTGTCTCTTATAAAGGACCTCATCATTGAATTTAGGGCCCTCCCCTCTTCCAGGATGATCTCATCTCAAGCTCCTTACCTTAATCACATCTGCAAAGTCCTTGTTCTAAATAGGGTCACATTATGAGGTTCCAGGTGGAAGTGAATAGTGCAAGTTGAGTAGTTTTCATCATTTAAGAAACCTCTCATTGTTCTAAGCAAAGGACAAGTAGATTGGGAGCACAGGGAATCTTTTTTTTTTTTTTTAATCAGCTAACACCTACTTAAAAAGTAGGTGTTAAGTTGTTTTGTTTGTTTGTTTTAATCAGCTAACACCTACTTGAACTTCCCTGGTGGCTCCATGGTAAAGCGTCTGCCTGCAATGAGAGAGACTCAGGTTCAATCCCTGGATTGGGAAGGTCTCTGGGAAGATCTCCTGGATCCTTCCTGGAGAAGGAAACAGCAACCCACTCCAGTACTCTTGCTGGAGAGTCCCACGGATGGAGTAGCCTGGAGGGCTATAGTCCATGGGGCTGCAAAGAGTTGGATGGACTGAGCGACTTCACTTTCACTTTCAACATCTACGTAGAGAACTACATAATGAGAATTAAGCTTGGGTGTGGCCAGGCAGAGCTATTGTTTTATATTTTTATGCTTTGTGTGTGTTTAAGAAGAAAGGCTCTCCAACTCACTGAGAACACCTTATCCTGACCCTTGGGCAGAAAACACAGTTTGACTTTTAAGGGCCAGCATGCATTGTCAATAGAAGAGCAAACAGTCTTCCTGAAGCAGGATCGAGGTACTACTGCTGAGGCATCTCATCAGAGAACATCTGTGAACAAGGACAATTTTCTTTGGAACTTAAGAGAAGAAATTATTTGTACCCATAAACTAGTATAAGTGCAGAATAGGCTGGTTGAACATTGGGACAATCATATATGGCATTATTTGGAAAAGAGAAAATTTTAAATTGGAAAAGGTAAAAACATGCAGTGCTGGGGTAATTACACTCTTTGAGCTTTGGAACTAATAGATTTTTCTTCTATGGTTCACTTTCTGCTTATCTGTGTATTGCAGAATGTACCTCCTCCATCAAAAGTGACTTCAAAACAAACACATGCAAGGGCATTTTTGGAATCAAAGCTACAGGTACAAGGTGATGCTGTAAGGCAAATATATATTCTAGGGATCTTGATTTGCCTTCAGTTTTCCATGCTTTGGTGCATGAATGAAATTGGGTTATTTTAAGATTTCCAAGGAGTCTTTTTTAAATATTTAAGCTACAAAGTTCAAAGTGCATATACCATTTCAGTTCTGCTAAAATAAACCATACCCATGTGAACTTGAAAAGATCTAGGTTTTAATTTTTATGTTTATTATTTATTAAGAAGTCAAATAGTCATCTATTTAATTAAGGGCATTTGCTTCAAATTGCTTCCATCCATTGTCTTTACCATGAAAGACTGATTGTGCTTTGAACCTGACTCTTACTGTTGTTTTTTTTTTATTATGAGGGAGATAAAGAAAATTCTTATAAAAGAACCTTCACTTCAAAGAATCAGCTCCTTAAACCATTTTCCTTTTATACATGTTGGCTACATGCCTACATCTGTTCATAAATTGATATGTAGTCTTTTTTATGTACATTTGACAGTACTGAACATTTTCAAAGATAAAAATGTCAATAGATTGGAAAATGAACTTGAGATAAGAAATTACATAGAAAAGGCTGTAGCTTTTAGCTATTTGGTTTCTTGTATCTTTGCATCAGGTTTATCATAACTTTCTGATTAATCTGAGATTGAGTTTTTAATAATTTGTCAACAAATAAAAAATAAAGTCAGAAGTAGTAAAAACCAAGATATAAGAAAGTACCAGGAATCCAGGATTGCCGTAATATTTAATATAAGTACCTTAAGTAACCCATTTTCAGTTAATGCCCAATTAGACTCCAGAAACTTACTAAGATAACAGTAGAAATAAAAGACAGATTGTCTGCACACAATATATAGGGATCCAAAAGAGAGGAATAGTGACTATTTTTTCCCTTCCTGACAGATAGCTCAAGAGAGGAGGACTTTTGAGAACTAACACTAACATAAGAAATGGATGGGGAAAAAAGTAAGAAATTCCTTGCGGCAGAGAAAGGCCAGTGGACTTTAAACATGATGGCATCTAAAATTAAAATTTAAGCTCTTTCTTTCTCTTTTTTGGAATTTTTCCTATTATCATCAGGTCTTTCACATGTCAGATACCTATCATAGCCCTGGGATAGGGTGACTACTTTGGGAAATGAAGTGGAAGTCTTTAAATTTGGGGTATAGACACCGAGAGAACACTGAGGAAGCTGGAAGTGGTGGTGAGATCACTGTAGAAGACAGAGTACTTAAGTAGGAGCAGAAATTCAAACCAAAGGAGACCTTTGAATATAAGCAGTCTAGTCCAGGGATCCTCAGAAACCCTGGCAAAGGACACAAGTAGAGGCGGATGGAGTTGGACTGCCCACTGCTACTGCTAAGTTGCTTCAGTCATGTCTGACTCTGTGTGACCCTATAGACTGCAGCCCATCAGGCTCCCCCATCCCTGGGATTCTCCAGGCAAGAACACTGACGTGGGTTGCCATTTCCTTCTCCAGTGCATGAAAGTGAAAAGTGAAAGTGAAGTCCCTTAGTCGTGTCCGACTCTTAACGACCCCATGGACTGCAGCCCACCAGGCTCCTCTATCCATGGGATTTTCCAGGCAAGAGTACTGGAGTGAGTTGCCATTCCATCATCATTCAGAAGGAACTGTTGTGGGTCACAGTTGACTTCAGCTTACAGCTTACATGACCTTCACATCCAAGCCTTCCTTTTCTGGCTGCTTGCAGCCACTGACTGAGCCAATGACTGAACTGTGCGGGTACTGGAGTCAGGTCAAGCCAGCCTGATGTAAGAATCTTCTAGTGGTACCCTTTACTCAGAAGCTCTTCATCCGTCTTGGCGAGACTTTCTGTGAGCTGCACTGAGGTCTAAACCTCTTTCTACCCAATCCTTCCTTTCCTCTCTCCTTTTACAAGAGTCACACCTGCACCTGCATTGCAGTCTAAAGGTTCTCCATGCCTACTCCCATTCCCTTCCCTTTACCCTTGCCCCAGAATGTCCAGTACACCTTAGTGTCTGTTTCTTGTAAGTCCTAAATAGAGATAAGTGGTATCATGGAGAGTAGGGACTGATGATCACATGGGGCTTGGGTCTCGTCACTCACTATCTAGCTGACTCAAGGGACCCTTTCATGAGTGGAGTGGGGATGGCATAATGAGTCTCTGGCACAAGGCCCACTTGCTGAAGATCCTCATAGTGGTGACCTGGGAATATGTCCCAGGGTGAAAAATGCCCTTGACATTTGCAATGATTGTCAGTGCCCCCCACAGTACAATGGTTCTGGTATGTGAAAGATAGCAGGGATAAATGTCTATGAGGAGTGGAGTTGCCTTATTATTAACAAACTATATTGGTGTCCAGTGATGGAATAATGAGAAATCGAGCAGTTAACAAACCATTAAAGGCTAAGTGTGAGAGCCAGAGGGCCTCTTTGCCAGCTTAAGAAGGGTTTTTTTGTCTTCTAAATTGGAAGTGTAAAAACAGCTGAGCTGCAAAGAGGAGCTATTAGTGTGATAGAGTCAAGAGATTTTTAAATGGATAAGGCAGGTCTTTCACGCTGAAGTCAGGGCCCCAGTTGGAAAAAGATGAAATGGCTGGATCGCATCATGGACTTGATGGATGTGAGTCTGAGTGAACTCCAAGAGGTGGTGATGAACAGGGAGGCCTGGCGTGCTGCCATTCATGCGGTTGCAAAGAGTCGACACGACTGAGTGACTGAACTGAACTGAAATGCTTAGAACTTGCAGAGATTTCTCACCCTTCCCTGAGAGACAGCTGTCACTCCCTGCTGCAAGCAAGGAAGAGACCTTTCACCTGCAAGGCAGCAGGGGTTCCCACAGGAGCTGATCCCACCTCCTTTCCTGGCTGCTGGGGGGGAGGGGGGATGGGGAAACAAGGGTTAAATCTCCATCCTGGCTGGGGATGTCCTGGGGCTGATAAGGAAGAAATGACACTCTGTAAGAGTTTTCAGAATTAGCTAGCATGGACCATGAAGAATGGAGGATTACCCCTAGAAGTGGATTTGGAGAATGCTTGATCAATAGGGTTGGAATCAAAGATGGTTAAGAAAGGATTCATTAACTTTGGGGCTCTCTCTCATGACACATCATTTAATACCTTGGTGCATCCCCAGAAGGTCAGGAAGGCCCACTTGTCAAGGTGGCTTTTAGAAGGCTAGAGAAAGGGATGGCCAGTACAGTGAGAAAGCCTGAATGATCCTGGCAAGTCAAAGAGGAGAATGAAACAGAATGAAGAGGCTGGTGGAGGTGAGTGCACAGGAATGGATGTATTATGGGGACGTGGGAGATTTTATGTTTGAGGTGCTGCATCTTCAGGTGTCTCTGTTCACACTGAGCCCACTCTTCCCTCCCTTACTTATGCCAATAACGAAGCAAGTGTAGTATGGGTACCGGAGCTGAGCCTGTCCAGTGCTGGCCACCTCTACTAGTCAGCCTTCAGAGACATTTTGTTATAGCCAAGATTTGCTCAGAACCTCACTGCAGTGTGGGATCTTCCTACCCAAATCCTCCATTGCCTCCATATGTCATGGATCTCAGATCTGCACTGCAGTCTGAAGGCTCCCTTCTTCCTTCATCCTTCACAAGCATTTCTCCCAGTGAATCTCTTGGCACATCTGACCTCATCTTGGTCTGCTTCTCAGGGCCTGTGAACTGCCAAAATAATGTACCTCAGTGACATGTGGCAAGTTTTTATTGACTTTTATTTCCTGAGTATCGGCTACATTTTCTTGTTTCTTCATGTGTCCAGTGGTTTTTGTTGAAATCTGGACATTGCAGGTAACATATTAAAGCAGCATTCTCACCCTTGAGGATTATTATTGCAGTTTTGTTAATTTGTTTATTTTTCTGTTTAGGAATTTCCTCGACTAGATCTGGGGAATCTATGTCCTCTGTGGTTTGTGATTGCTGCTGTCTCTGCTTATGGTCTTTTGTTTTTTAAAAATAGTCTTATGCTTATTCCTTGACATCACTCCTTGTTTGTATCACTTGGGTCAGACCTAGGTGGAACAGAGATGGTGTTCAACCACTCCAAACCAGTAAGGCGTCTGTCCTCTGCCAAAGACATGTATGTGGGTAAGGGGGGTGGTGTTCAAAGTTCATGCCATTTTCAAGTATGCCCAAGCTTTTACTTTCTCCTGGGCCCTTTTGGGTCTCCTCTCCATATGTTCTGCTCCAGGGTTGGCCAGGCATCTGTAACTAGTTTGATTTTTCTCCAGGGTCTGCTGCACATTGGCCCAGTCTAGCAAGAAATACACCTTCTCCTACAATGACCACAACCCCAGGCTAGTGAATTATGAATATTCCTTACTCAAACCAGGATTGCGATGATCACTTCCACTGATAACACTGCTGAGTGTGGACTTCTCTCACCAGACCAACTTGAGGGAGCTGCTTTGACAGTCAGAGAGAAGGTCCTGGTCCTTAAAACCTGCCTTGCCCTGGAAAACCTTCTTGTCAGCTGGGCTTGCAGGGTGGAGAGGGGGGCCGGGGGCAAGGGCGAAGCAGGAGAGCAGATCACGGTCAGAGCACTGTAGGTTCCCAGTGTTCCTACCTGAGAAGTTAAGTAGATTTTTACATATAAATGCTTCTCAGATTGTTCTGGGAAGTGATCCCTCCCCCCACCTTAGTGATCCCTCCCCCCACCTTTTGGGTCAGTTTTGTCCAGATTGATAGTTGCTTTGAAGGGGAAAGGATTTGCCAATCTCTTCACTTGGCTATAGCCAAGAATTCTGTCTCTACAGTGGTAGCCTTTGTCCCTCCAAACTTCATACTGAAATCTAGGTGGTCATTCTAAAATGCAGATCTAATGGTATCTGTCCATAGTTTAAAGGCTTCCGTGGCTTTCTGTTTTCCTTAGAATAATCTCCTTATAAGAGTCGGCGTGATGCGAGTCCTGCTTGCTTTTCTAGCTTTCATTTTACCACTTTTTCCCTAGAAGTCTGTGCTCAGACCAGACTGGATATCACCCATGCCACACTTTCTTTTATCCCTACACCCAGCATGTGAAGCCACCTCTGACTCTTTCCTTCTCACAACCTTGGGTCTTATTTTCCTAACTGACTCCTATTCATCTTTCAGATTCAGCTTAGATATCATTTCCTTCCAGAATCACCCTGCCTTTACTCCTCTCCCTTCTAGGTTTTAGTGCCTTTGATCTGTATGCCCATAGTTTGCTGTTCCTTTCCTTTTCTAGACTGGGTTACACTCTTGATGTCATTGCTTTGTTCGTTTCCTTCACTAGACTCCATGGATGCAGAGACTGTTATGCTCAAAGTCCGAGTCCCCAAAACCGAGAGAATAAGATGTCCACAGCAATGCAAAAGCATAAAGGGATTTTATTTCTAGCTTGACCTAGGGTTCCCGTCTCATCCAGCGTAATGGAGTCTTGACGAGAGCCCCCGAGTCCTGGATTACAATAGTTATAGGTTTAGAACAAAGACAGGGAGTTGGCAAGGGCGGATTGGTTGCCAGGGTTTCTTGGCATCTACTAATTGGCTAGATTTTCGCCCAGAATGGGCTTTCTTAGGGGATTTCCATCCTCGTCCTGATTGGCTCAAACCAGGCTACAAGGAGCATGCTGATTGGTCAAGCTACACTGCCTGCGGGAGTTCCCAGTGCCTCAGCTTTCCTAGAGACTAAACCTCAGGCCTAGCCTGCCCCTTAGAGCCTGTCCTGGCTCCAGTTAGGTCCTAACAAGACTACTGATGAATGTTCACTGATTTATTCTTAACACTGAGACTAATGGCTGTTAGACTCTGAAAAACCCATAAACACACAAAAAATGACTAACTGCCTGGTTAAATCAGAAATAAGCAAACTTTTTCTGTAAATAGTCCAATAGTAAATATTTTAGGCTTTGTTGACCATAAAGTCTCAGTTATAACTACTAAATGCTGCTGTTTAGTGTGAAAGCAGCCAAAGATAAAAGGAACAGGCAGAGGCTTTGTTCCACTAAAACTTTATTAGTAAAGGCTGGTGGCTGGCCAGGGGCTACAGTTTATAAATTCTAGGATGAAATGTATGAGTGAATGAGTGAGTAGTAGGTAATTAGGAAATGTTTCAATGATCTGAACTAAACTCTGACTTGCAGTTCTTTTGTAAATAATTTAAACCTATCTTCTCTTCCTTTGGTCTAACCAAGAAAAAAAGTAATAAGCATTTTTCATATAGCACCCTGTTATCATAAATGAAAATTATGTCATTTTATACTTCAATACAAAAACTGCCTCTTGAGTCAGTAGGGCATGTTGGGTTCTTCTTTTTGTATCTGCAACTAATTCTTCTGTCTTTCTTTTCTTTGTTGTTGTTTAGTCACTAAGTTGTGACCGACTCTTTTGCAACCCATGGACTGTAGCCCACAAGGCTTTTCTGTCCATGGGCTCTTCAGGCAAGAATACTGGAGTAGGTTGCCATTTCTTTCTCCAGGGAATCTTCCCAATCAGGGATTGAAGCTGTGTCTCTTGCATTGGCAAGCGGGTTGTTTACCACTAAACCACCAGAGAAGCCCCCTTTCTTTTCTTACTTTTCATTATTTCATATAATCTAAGGCACAATGTTAGTCAAAGAAATCAAGGTAACTAATTAACATGGTTAAATAATAATTTACATCAAGTGCTGATCATAGGTATAAAGAACAATGAAGAAATATGCTTGTTAGGATATTGAAAAAT